>ML779828.1:225408-245761 GCA_009831015.1 Picea engelmannii | reverse complement strand
AAACTCATCTCTTCTCCCTTGTCACATTCATCCATATCATTTTTCGGAAAAAAAAAAATTCTGACCCCACTCACTCCCATTTTTTCACCATTATTTGAGACCTATTCGATTAGACTCATCTCTTCCCCCTTGTCCCATTCATCCATATCATTTTTCTGCAAAAAAATTCTAACCCCACCCTCTTCCTTTCCAGTTCACCCATCATCATGGACCATACCCGTAGCCAAGAACTAAATTCTCGCTTCAACACCTTGGAATCTGGTTTCCTTAAGACCCAACAAGAAGTGCAACAACTCAGTGATACTATTGCCTCCCGTGATGCCTCCATAAATGCCTCCATAAATTCATCCGTCAATGTATCCATGCAGTCCGCAATAGCAGAAGTCAAACACGAACTTGAATCTGTGTTTGCATCACTCTGCACCAAACTCAAAATCCCTCTCAATGACTCTTTTCTTGATGCACATAAAAAGACTAAAGGTGAAACTTCTTCCCATTCCTTTCAACCCCATTACTTCCAAAGAGACATACGCCTTCCGCCGGTGGAAGTAACCAAATTTGATGGCTAAGACCCCATTGATTGGGTCACACAAATGGAACATTATTTCTCTCTCTACAACATTACAGATGACTTGGACAAACTCCGGTATGGTGTTCCCCATCTAGATCAAGAACGCTGGAAATGGTGGCAATGGAGAAAAACTTCCCGTCAAGGATATATTGCTTGGACCCAATTTGTTGCTGAGTTTTATGAACGCTTTAACACTGACACCAACCATTTGGGCCGTTTGACAAAATTGAAGCAATCGGGAACAGTCGAAGACTTCATAGCTGCATTTGAGTGTCTGGCTTTTTGAACAGAGGGCATGACTGATGCTTTCTTTCGAGAGTGTTTTATCAGTGGCCTCAAGGAGGATATTAGGGCCCATGTCCTCATGTCTCGACCTATGACTTGGGTGGAGGCTACCAAAAAAGATAAAGAAGCACAAAAAATTGTTTCCTCTCAAAAACGTAAGCCTTCCTTTATCCCGCGCCCTAAACCAGTAAACCCCACTACTCCCTCCGCCCCATTAAAAATCCAAAAATTGACCAGGGCTGAAATGGCTGAACGCCAACTCAAAGGCCTCTGTTATAATTGTGATGAAAAATATTTCCCAGGCCACAAATGTAAGGAACAAAAGCTCTTTATGGCCATCTCTGAAGATATTCAAGAAGAAGATGATGACACTCCCCATGTGCCCGAGTCACCAGAAATCTCTGACATAATCCCTCCCTCCGACCCTCCCGAAGTGGAACCGATTATTTCCCTCAATGCTCTCACCGGATTCTCTGCCCCCCAAACCCTAAAGTTAATCGGTTACATCAAGCAAAGAAAGGTCATCATTCTGGTTGATAGTGGCAACACCCACAATTTTATTCATCGCCGCATTGCCCAAGAAACCCATTGCTACATCCATGTTGTCAACAATTTCCAAATCATGATTGCCAATGGTGGTTCTATGAAATGTGGTAGGCACTGTGAAAATGTGCATCTCCAAATAGGAGACTACCACCTCAAATCCCATATGTTTGTGATTGACATGGGCGGTTGCGACATTGTGTTGGGCGTAGACTAGCTAAGGACTTTGGGTCCCATTCTCATGGATTTTCAGAACTTAACCATGCAATTCGACCAAGGAGGTTACCAATATAAATTTCGAGGCATCACTATTGTTTCACCTGAGATCATCAGTTCTCATCGCATGGAAAAACTACTCAAAAAAGGTTATTCGGGTGTCATTGCCCACCTCCATGCCATACAAGCCACAGAGACACCACCAGTGCCCCAAGAACTCCAAGCCCTCATTTCTAAACATCAAACAATATTTTCAACTCCCCAAGGACTCCCCGCTTCCCGTGGCATCCATGATCATTCCATTCCCCTTGTCCCAGGAAGCCTTCCCCCCAATATACGTCCATATTGCCACCCCTCTGCACAAAAAAATGAAATTGAAAAAATGGTCCAGGAACTCCTTATTGTCGGAGTCATCCATCCTAGTACGAGCCCTTACTCCTCTCCAGTCGTCATGGTATTGAAGAAAGAAGGTTCTTGGAGAATGTGTCCTGAATTTCGTGCTCTCAACAAACTAACCATCAAAGACAAATTTCCCATTCCTGTCATTGATGACCTTTTGGATGAATTGAGTGGCGCCCAATTCTTTACCAAACTTGATCTTCGCTCGGGCTATCACCAGATACGCATGAAAGAGGCTGACATTCCCAAGACAACCTTTTTCCCTCATGAGGGCCACTATGAGTTTTTGTTCATTCCCTTTAGCTTGTGTAACGCCCCCTCCACCTTCCAGAGCCTCATGAACCATGTCTTCTGCCCTTTTCTCCATCATTTTTTCTTAGTTTTCTTTGATGATATCCTCATATATAGCAAAACTTGGACAGACCATGTTAATCATGTGGATCAAGTTCTCTACCTACTCTCTCAGCACCAGCTTTTCCTGAAACAGTCCAAATGTTCTTTTGGTGCCTCCGAAGTAGAATACTTGGGTCATCTAGTGGGAAAGGATGGCGTAAGGGTGGACCTGAGAAATATTGAAGCTATGCAAGACTGGTCGCACCCAAAGACCCTCAAAAGCTTGCACGGATTTTTGGGCCTCACAGGGTATTACCACAAGTTCGTTAAGAACTATGGAAAGATTGCAGCACCTCTCATGGCTCTCCTCAAAAAGAACTCTTTCACTTGGACTCCAGCAGCTGCTCAAGATTTTCAAACCTTGAAGATGGCCATGTGCACAACTCCGGTTCTGGCCCTTCCCGACTTCACAAAGACTTTTGTGTTGGAATGTGATGCCTCAGGGAAAGGAATTGGTGTTGTCCTTATGCAAGAGGGTTGACCTTTGGCCTTCACTAGCAAGCAACTATCTGAAAAGAATCTGGGCAAACCCATTTATGAAAAATAAATGTTGGCGATTCTGCATGCCGTTGAGTTGTGGCATCCATATCTCTTGGGGCAACGCTTCCAAATTAAGACAGACCATCAAAGCCTCAAGTACTTTCTGGAACAACGCATTTCCTCCCAGGAACAAAAAAAATGGGTGACTAAGCCCTTTGGATATGACTATGAGATCATTTACAAGAAGGGCAAAGACAATGTCGTGGCGGATGCACTGTCCCGAAAATATGAAGACGAAGGATCTCTTTTTTCTTTTTCCTTCATTATACCTGATTGGCTCCAAGCTGTGCACCAGGAATGGCTTCAAGATCCCAAAAGTTCGCATATGATCCAGCAACTGCAGAACAAGGCTCCGGCTCCCCTAGGATACTCCTGGCTCCAGGATGAGATTCGATATAAAGGTCGCTTGTATTTAATTAAAAAATCCAAGATCAAATCCATGGTGCTTTCTGAGCTTCATGCTACACCCACAGCTGGGCACTCAGGGTTCACCAAAACATATGACCGAGTCAAACGCTCCTTTTTCTGGAAGGGTATGAAACAGGACATCCATAAGTTTGTCGCTGAATGTGAGGTGTGTCAACGCAACAAGGGAGAAACAGTCAAATCCCCAGGCACCCTCCAACTGCTTCTGATTCCCCCTACTATTTGGAAGGATATCTCTATGGACTTTATTATAGGCCTACCCAAATCGGGGAATAAATCAGTTATAATGGTGGTGGTGGATCGCCTCTCCAAGTATGCTCATTTCTGCGCTCTTTCCCACCCATTTACTGCATCCATGGTGGCTCAAATTTTCATGGACCAGGTATTCAAGCTACATGGCATGACGCACTCTATTGTTTATGATCGAGACCCAACTTTCACAAGCAATTTTTGGCAAGAATTGTTTAAGCTACAAGGCACACAATTGCATCTCAGCTCAGCTTATCATCCCCAAACAGATGGTCAAACGGAATTTGTCAAAAAGTGTTTGGAAACATATCTAAGGTGCTTTGCCTCTGAAAAACAACACCAGTGGGTTCAATGGTTACCCCTCGCCGAATGGTGGTACAACACTACATACCATACAACCACTCGCATGACTCCCTTTGAAGAAGTATATGGACAGAAGCCACCTTCAGTTCTCTCATACTTACCGGGTACCTCGAAGGTCCAGGTGGTTGACCAAACACTTACCATTCAAGAGGACATACTTCATACTCTTAAAGAGAACTTGGTCATGGCACATAATAGAATGACGCAGAAGCAAATCAAGGTCGCTCTGAACGTCAATTTGCAGAAGGGGATCAGGTGTTTCTGAGACTGCAACCATATAAGCAAACTTCCCTCAAGGCCAAGCATTGTCAGAAGCTAGCACCCAAATTCTATGGCCCTTACACAATTCTCAAGCGTGTGGGACAATTCGCATATTAGTTAGCTCTGCCCAGTCAGTCGAAGCTACATCCTATTTTTCATGTTTTATGCTTGAAGAAGGTGATTGGAACCAGGTGCCAAATTCAAACCAACCTTCCAGAGTTAGCTGAAGAAGGATCCATTTGGCTATAGCCAGAAGCAGTTTTGGACCAGCGTGAGCGTCGCCTGTGTCAGAGAACCATCAAGGAAGTGATAGTACAGTGGAAAGACATGACTCCAGCAGATGCCACTTGGGAACTAGCTACCATTCTGCAGCAGTTTCCACATCTCAAGCCTTGAGGACAAGGTTGTTTTTAAGGGGGTGGACATGTTAAGGTCCTAACCCACACATAGGTAGATCAATGTATTCGTATGTAATAAAGGTCAATATTAATAAGGCCTTTCAATAAATAGAATAAAGTGTATGTAAGAAGACCTAATAGAAGCTTCCGTTTCTAGAAGGATCTTCCTCTAGATGCTTCTCTTAATAGACATATTTAGTATAAATAAGAGGCGAGGGTATGAGAACCCTAGCTTGGAGATTATTGTAACAGAGCACTGCTTGACTGGAGGTTGCCCCCTCGAAGAGACCTATGAACATTGCTATCTGAATCAAAGTGTTATTTATGTTGTTATTTCGTATATCATTTATGTGGATTGTGAAGATTATGTTGTATATTTTACTGTCATTCTGTCATTTCTAGCATTTCATTTCTGTTCTGCATATTTTATATATCTGGTATCTTGCAACTTCCTACACAAGGTGACAACATAGGGAAGGTGGTGTTGTACCTGGGATCGACGTTGGATAGACTCACTCGAAATCCTTGGAGGGTTTCTCACTGCTCGGTGAGATAACTTGCACCAACGATTTAGTTCATTAAGAAGGTTGTCAACGTAACTTTCCCACCCGCCGAAACTCAACCCCTTCACTCATCGATTCTGCGATGTTGGATTCCATCACCAACTAGCGCTTCTTTGTGAAAAGGTTTGTTTGCATGCTTGACTCCTAGATTAATTAGTGTGTGTTGTTTTTTCTTCTTAGTTGGACTTAGGATTGAGTTTGTGTCTAATGGCATTAGTTTCAGGTTAGTTCCTCATTTGATCAATACAAAATATGGATACAATTAAAATAAAGGGTAATAAAGAGGTAACAAATAGCTCATACCTAAATTATGTCTTATAAATCTCCAACAATATTCTTTACACTTAGTGAAACAAACACGAAATGTAATGGTTTACATAAGGTCAATGGAGAATGTTATTGGAAAATTGAAAATATTATCATAAACCCACATCTCACATATTTGTACATGCACCATAGATTCACAGTCTTTCATGAAGAGGTCTGAAAAAAATGCCTCCATGAAAAATTGTCCACATCAAAATTTCCCACTACTTTCGAAGGCTTGGCACCCAGAAGTGAGGGGTTCTCTAGCTAAAATCCTATCACAGGAATCCATCATGGTTGATGGTTCCTCAATCTGAGTATCGGTTTTCATTTTATGCCTAGTTGCAAGTCGCGTCCCAAACCATTTTGGGGACTCTTGGCAATTCCTCCTTGGGGCATAAAAGCCTAACAAAGCAACATTTTTGAGCTCCATGAGATTCTTCATGCTTTTTTAGGCATGGACTAGGTGACCACATTGTCCATCTGCTCTTGAGGCATGGTTTCATAAATTGGACCCCTAAATCTAAATGTTGCATTGCTTCTTACTAAGAAAAGCACTACTTATCAAAATCGACAAAAAATACAACATATGAGGGGTTGAAACTAGGAGTGAGGGGTTCTCTAGATAAAATAATATTCCATGAATCCAACAGAGATGACGGTTCCTCAATCCGAGACTCGATTTTCATTTTATGCCCAGTTGCAAGTCGCATCCCAAACCATTTCGGGGACTCTTGGCCAATTCCCGCTCAGGGCATAAAAGACTAACGAAGAAACATTTTTTATTTTTGTGAGATGATGCAAGATTTTTTAGGCATGGAATAGGTGACCAAATTATCCACCTGCTCCCAAAGCATGGTTTGGTAAATTGGACCCTCAATCCAAATGTTGCATTGCTTCAAACTGAGCAAAACACTAGTTCTCAAAATCAATGATTAAATGAACTTATGAGGCATGTCACCCATGAGTGAGGGGTTCTCTAAATGAAATCTTATCCCAGGAATCCATCAGATTCGACGGTTCCTCAATCTGAGTCTCGATATTCATTATATGCCCAGTTGTAAGTCGCATCCAAAACCATTTCGAGGACTCTTGGCCAATTGCTCTTGAGGGAATAAAAACCTAACGGAGCATCATTTTTGAGTTCCGTGATATTCTTCAAGAGTTAGGTGACGATATTTTTCATACGCTCTCGAGGCAGGGTTTCATAAATTGGACCCCTTAATCCAACAATGTTTTTTTGCTTCAAACTGAGAAAAACACTAGTTCTCGAAATCAATGAGTAAAGCAACTTCTGAGGCATGGCACTCAAGAGTGAGGGGTACTCTAGCAAAAATCCTATCCCAGGAATCCATCGGAGTCAACAGTTCCTCAATTCGAGTCTCGGTTTTCGTTTTATGCCCACTTGCAAGTCACATCCCAAACCATTTCGAGAACTCTTGGCAATTCCTCCTCGTGGTATAAAATCCTAATAGAGAAACATTTTTTAGCTCCATGAGATTATGAATGCTTGTTTAGGCATGGACTAGGTGACCACATTGTCCATCCCCTCTCGAGGCATGGTTTCCTAAATTGGACCCCTAAATCCAAATGTTGCAATGCTTCTTACTGAGAAAAGCACTAGTTATCGAAATCGATGAAAAAAACAACTTCCGAGGGGTTGGAGCTAGGAGTGAGGGGTGATATCGATAAAATCCTATTCTAGGAATCCAATAGAGATGATGGTTCCTCAATCCGAGACTCGGTTTTCATTTTATGCCTAGTTGCATGTCACATCCCAAACCATTTTGGGGACTCTTGTCCAATTCCCACTCAGGGCATAAAAGAGTAACATAGCAACATTTTTTAGTTATGTGAGATGATGCAATCTTATTTAGGCATGGAATAGGTGACCAATTTATCCATCCACTCCTGAGGCATGGTTTGGTAAATTGGACCCTTAATCCAAATGCTGCATTGCTTCAAACTGAGAAAAACACTAGTTCTAGAAATCAATGATTAAGTAAACTTCTAAGGCATGGAACCCATGAGTGAGGTGTGATATATATGAAATCCTATCCCATGAATTCATAGGATTTGATGGTTCCTCAATCCGAGTCTCGATATTCGTTATATTCCTAGTTGCAAGTTGCATCCCAAACCATTTCGGGGACTCTTGCCCAATTGCTCCCGAGGAATAAAAACCTAATGGACCATGATTTTTGAGTTCCATGAGATTTTGCAAGATTTTTTAGGCATGGAATAGGTGAATTTATTTTCCATCCTCTCTCGAGACATGGTTTCGTAAATTGGACCCCTTAATCCAAAAATGTTTTTTTTTTCAAACTGAGCAAAACACTAGTTCTCGAAATCAATGAGAAAAGCAACTTCAGAGGCATGGAACCCCAGAGTGAGGGGTTCTCTAGCTGAAATCCTATCCCAGGAATCCATCGGAGTCAATGGTTCCTCAATCCGAGTCTCGTTTTTTGTTTTATAGCTAGTTGCAATTTACATCCCACGCCATTTCGGGGACTCTTGGCAATTCCTCCTCGGGGCATAAAAGCCTAACGGAGCATCATTTTTTGAGATCGATGAGATTTTGAATTCTTGTTTAGGCATGGAATAGGTGACCACATTTTCCATCCTCTCACGAGGTATGGTTTCATAAATTGGACCCCTAAATCCAAATGTTGCATTGCTTCTTACTGAACAAAGAACTAGTTACTGAAATCGCTGAAAAAAATATTTTTCGAGGGGTTGGAATAGGGAGTGAGGGGTGATCTAGCTAAAATACTATGATAGGAATCCAACAAAGATGATGGTTCCTCAATCTGAGACTCGGTTTTCATTTTATGCCCAGTTTCAAGTTGCATCCCAAACCATTTCGGGGACTCTTGGTCAATTCCCTCTCAGGGCATAAAAGACTAACGAAACAACATTTTTGAGTTCCATGAGATGCTGAAATATTGTCTAGGCATGGAATAGGTGACCAAGTTATCCATCCTCTCCCAAGGCATGGTTTCGTAAATTGGACCCTTAATCCAAATGTTGCATTGCTTCAAATTGAGAAAAACACTAGTTCTCGAAATCAATGATTAAAGCAGCTTCTGAGGTATGGCACCTGTGAGTGAGGGGTGCTATAGATGAAATCATGTCTCAGTAATCCATTGGATTTGATGGTTCCTCAATCTAAGTCTCGATATTCGTTATATGCCCAGCTGCAAGTCACATCCCAAACCATTTTGGGGATTGTTTGCTAATTGCTCCTGAGGGCATAAAAACCTAACAGAGCAACATTTTTGATTTCTTGGAGATGCTGCAAGATTGTTTAGGCATGGACTAGGTGATTATATTTTCCATCCAATCCCAAAGCATGGTTTCATAAATTGGACCCCTTAATCCAACAATGTTTTTTTGGTTCAAACTGAGAAAAACACTAGCTCTCGAAATCAATGAGTAAACCAACTTCCGAGGAATGGTGCCTGGGAGTGAGGGGTTTTCTAGCTGAAATCCTATCTGAGGAATCCATCGGAGTCGACGGTTCCTCAATTCGAGTCTCAGTTTTCATTTTATGCCCAGTTGCAAGTCGCATCCCAACCCATTTCGGGGACTCTTGGCAATTCCTCCTCGGGGCATAAAAGCCTAACAGAGCATCTTTTTTTAGCTCCATGAGATTTTTCATGCTTGTTTAGGCATGGAATAGGTGACTACATTGTTCATCCACTCTCGAGGCATGGTTTTGTTAATTGGACCCCTAAATCCAAATGTTGCATTGCTTCTTACTAAGCAAAGCACTAGTCATTGAAATCGATGAAAAAAAAACCTCCAAGGTGTTGGAACCGATAGTGAGGGGTGATATAGATAAAATCCTATGCTAAGAATCCAACAAAGATGATAGTTCCTCAATCCGAGAGTCGATTTTCATTTTAATTTTAGTTGCAAGTCGCATCCCAAACCATTTTGGGGACTCTTGTCCAATTCCCACTCGGGGCATAAAAGACTAACAGAGCAACATTTTTGAGTTCTGTGAGATGATGAAAGATTGTTTAGGCATGGACTAGGTGACCAAATTATCCATCTACTACCAAGGCATGGTTTGGTATATTTCACCCTTAATCCAAATGTGGCATTGCTTCAAACTGAGAAAAACACTAGTTCTCAAAATCATTGATTAGAGCAACTTTTGAGGCATGGCACCCATGAGTGAGGGGTGATCTATATGAAATCATATCCTAGGAATCTATCCGAGTCTCAAGATTCATTATATGCCCAGTTGCAAGTTGCATCCCAAAGCATTTTGGGGACTCTTGACCAATTTCTCACGAGGGCATAAAAACCTAACGGAGCAACATTTTTGAGTCCCATGAGATGTTGCAAGATTTTTTAGGTGTGGACTAGATGAATATATTTTCCATCCACTCCCAAGTCATGGTTTCATAAATTGGACCACTTTAACCAACAATGTTTTTTTGCTTTAAGTTGAACAAAACACTAGTTCTCAAAATCAATGAGTAAGGAAACTTCTGAGGCACGACACCCGAGAGAGAGGGGTTCTCTATCCGAAATCCTATCCCAGGAATCCATCAGATTCGACGGTTCCTCAATCCGAGTCTTGGTTTTCATTTTATGCCCAGTTGCAAGTCGCATCCCAAACCATTTTGGGGACTCTTGGCAATTCCTCTCAGGAGCATAAAAGCCTAACAGAGCAGCATTTTTGAGCTCCATGAGATTTTGCATGCTTTTTTAGGGATGGAATGGGTGACCACATTGTCCATCCTCTCTCGAGGCATGTTTTCATAAATTGAACCCCTAAATCCAAATGTTGCATTGCTTCTTACTGAGCATAGCACTAGTTATCAAAATCGATGAAAAAAACAACTTTTGAGGGGTTGGAACTGGGAGGGAGGGGTGCTCTAGCTAAAATTCTATGCCAAGAATCCAACAGAGACAACAATTCCTCAATCTGAGACTTGGTTTTAGTTTTATGTCCAGTTGCAAGTCGCATCCCAAACCATTTCGATGACTCTTGGCCTATTCCCACTCAGGGCATAAAAGACTAATGGAGCAACATTTTTTAGTTCTGTGAGATGATGCAAGTTTGTTTAGGCATGGACTAGGTGACCAAATAATCTATCCACTCCTAAGGCATGATTTGGTAAATTGGACACTTAATCCAAATGTTGCATTGCTTCAAACTGTGCAAAACACTAATTCTCAAAATCAATGATTAAGGCAACTTCTGAGGCATGGAACCCATGAGTGATGGGTTCTCTAGATGAAATCTTATCCCAGGAATCCATTGGATTTGGCAGTTCCTCAATCTGAGTCTCAATATTCATTATATGCCCAGTTGCAAGTCACGTCCGAAACCATTTCAGGGACTCTTGGCCAATTGCTCCCGAAGGCATAAAAACCTAACAGAGCAACATTTTTGAGTTTCGTGAGATGCTGAAAGATTGTTTAGGTTTGTACTAGGAGAATATATTTTCCATCCTCTCCCAAGGAACAGTTTTGTAAATTGGACCCCTTAATCCAAATGTTGGTTTGCTTCAAATTGAGCAAACCACTAGTTCTCGAAATCAATGGGTAAAGCAACTTTTGAGGCAGGGTACCCATGAGTGAGGGGTTCTCTAGCTAAAATCATATCTCATGAATCCATCAGATTCGACGGTTCCTCAATCTGAATCTCAGTTTTTGTTTTATGCCTAGTTGCAAGTCGCATCCCAAACCATTTCGAGGACTATTGTCAATTCCTCCTTGGGGCATAAAATCCTAACAGAGTAGCATTTTTGAGCTCCATGAGATTTTGCATATTTTTTTAGGCATGGAATAGGTGATCACATTGTCCATCTCCTCCCGATGCATGGTTTCATAAATTGGACCCCTAAATCCAAATGTTTTATTACTTCTTACTGAGCAAAGCACTAGTTATCGAAATCGATGAAAAAACCAACTTTCGAGGGGTTGGAACCAGGAGTTAGGGGTGCTCTAGCTAAAACGCTATGCCAATAATCCAACAAAGACAATAGTTCCTCAATCAAAGTCTTGGTTTTCATTTTATTACCAGTTGCAAGTTGTATCCCAAACCATTTCAGGGACTCTTGGCCAATTCCCACTTAGGTCATAAAAGAATAACGGAGCAACATTTTTGAGTTATGTGAGATGTTGCAAGCTTGTTTAGTCATGGACTAGGTAACCAAATTATCCATCTGCTCTCGAGGCATGGTTTCGTAAATTGGACCCCTTAATCCAAATGTTGCATTGCTTCAAACTGAGAAAACCACTAGTTGTCGAAATCAATGAGTAAATGAACTTTCGAGGCATGGCACCCGTGATTGAGGGGTGCTCTAGATGAAATTTTATCCCAATAATCCATCAGAGTGGATGGTTCCTCAATCCAAGTCTTGATATTTATTTTATGCCCAATTGCAAGTCACATCCCAAACCATTTCGGGGACTCTTGGCCAATTTCTCTTGATGGCATAAAAACTAACTAACTACATGTCTTTTTAAACTAATTGCTATATTTTACTGCCTTGAAAAAAGACTGCACCAATTTCAACTGCACATTGAGTTTAACAACCACTATTTCCTACATAAAAATGTGGGTTGCACTATTGCTAACCATTGCCATAACTAACTTATTCTTCAACTTGGATTGAACAAAACTAATATTTGTATAGTTCTACTCTTGGCTTGAACAAAACTAATATTTGTATAGTTCTACTATTGGCTTGCCTTAGACATATTGCCAACTAAAGCACCCAAGATTTGCAACACAGCAACTGAAGGTTGGATTTCTTACTCCATAGCATTGACCGTCATCTTCAATGGACATTTCTTATAATACTTCTAATTTTCACAAATCCAACAAACAACAACCTTAATACTATTTTTTTCTTAGATCCATATGATAAATTTATCATGTCCTTAGTGTTATCACACTAATATATCCTTAATATGTCCAAAATCAAGAGGGATATCACATTAAATTAGGTGGTTGACCACTAATATTGGTAATTTCACCCTAGTCTAATTGTGCATCCAAAACTAAAGATACAAAATTTTTATTTATAACTTTGAATATGATTATGGAATACTAACTAACAACATGTGCACATGCAACTGAAGGTACAACCAAACAGGTGCCTATCAAATATTTCTTCATCGAGTGAGGAAAGATTAGGACAAATAGAGGCCAGAAATGCGACTGAATCTAGTAGATATGATAAGAAAACAAGGACCAGAGGTGAAAAAGTTAGAATAAAATTTTGTAGATGCATGAAATTATTTCTTGTTGAAGGAGGATCATCCTCTTATGATGATGAGAGCATAGGAGACATAGAGATTCCACTCAGTTATAATCATCTAGTCAAACAATGGGTACCTAAGGAACTACCTCCTATAGATATTGACTCTGTTGTCAACAATAGGACATATCGCATTACACCATCCTCCCTGCATGGCTTGGGGATATTTTCCAGGATGGAATAATTCTAAAATACAATACAGTAATTGAATAGATGGAAAATGTTGGACCATGTTACAATTATAACGATTGGATATGGTTGGTTCAGTACATACAAAGTATGCAAAGATATGCACTCGCCGCAAATTATATACAAATAATAAACAAGGATAAAAATAAGGGAGATACTATCTATATTGATGGAAGGCCTAAAGCTTCCGACAATATCGCAGGGTTTATAAACAACACACGACCCGAGACAACAAACAAACAACTGAATTGCATATATGAGGGACGTGAAGAGAATCAGGTAGTCTTGTGCACAATAAAAAATATATCTCTTGGGGAAGAGTTATTAGTGGATTACCATTTGAATCGAATAGAAACATTGACTAATAGTGAGAAGGTTCTTATGCAACACCTCTTTAAGAAGCCTCTACTTATTGCATTATATTTTTTAGTATCTTTAACATTGTTGTAAATATTATCTTTAACATTGTTTTTTTGTTATCATTAACAAATTTTTAAATATTTGGGGGTTCTAATTATATTATAATGTGACAGGATGATCATGGAAAAGGGCCAACCGCAAAACATGTAAATGATTATCAATTTCCACTTTCATTTTACATTGTTTTTATTATTTGCTTATATAATTTTATTGCAATAACATTGTTTTTGTTGAAATTATATGTAGTTCGCAGGCCATGTTGATCATGATTCGTCGATGAGGAGGGGTTTTATTCATTTGTTGATCTGATGATCTTAATAAAAAAAAATATCATTAAAGCTAACAAGGAACTTGCTAGCTTCCTAGATCATCCTGATCAAAATCCCGACGTCAAAGAAAAGATCAAGCTCCTTATGTCACAACTTAACACATATAAGGTAATAACCATAATTTAAAGTGTTTTTTTTAATGTACTCATATGTTCAATTATGATACTTTGTTCTTTAACTTTTACATTATCTCACAAAAAAACATTTTCTTTTTTATAAAGACATTTTTGGAGCCTATTCAGCCCGGTGCTGGTAGTAGTGGTACTATAGAGACGTTATAGAGTCCTTATGTGGGCAGTCATACAAGTGCTAGAGTATTATTTACTTCTCCATCTTCCACACCTAATTTAGATAGAAGCCATGACATGCACTGCCAGACATCCATACCTCAATCAGAGTCTAGATATGGTGGCATAGATGAGGACCATGGTGATGTGGTTGAGATGGTTGCATTTCTTGGAGCTAGATGTGTGACAAGCATGGGGACCCTTCCCTGCCCATTTTTGGTCGATGATAATGGAATTCCATTAAAACAATCAAGATTCCCAGGTATTTTTAATTCATATTTTAATTGTTTAATGTTGTCCTTCTCATACATAAATCATCTAGATTATTAATTTTAAATTAATGATCATATAGTTTTGTGTGTAGGAAATGACATTTTTTGTAGGTACCTAGAGAGCAAGGCCTTGTTGATTTTGGGGGAAACCTTACACTTGAGGTGGAATTGCTGAATTCCAACCTCAAAAATGAACTTATGGATTATCTTGAATGCCTCTTTGGAGTAGACATGTTCAATAAAAAAGTGGCCACCTCTACATCGGGTGAATATTTAAAATATATGTAGGGTGATTATAGATGAAGCTTGGCAGGAAATCCTAGGTATGAGCGTCCTCCCTCAATTCCAGAGAGGGAGTGGAAGGTGATCATTGATGAGGCAAAAGAGAATATTTTGAAGAAATCGGGAGAACAAATAACTGGTACACCAAGGTAAATTACAATTTTTTTATTTCAATACCAGCTTTATTTTTCTTTAGATCTAAACAAAAGTGTGGTTATATATTACATACTTGAAAATTTTGATGATAGGTTGCCTAACATTTCGAAGGAAATCAAAGAAATGATTGCCAATCATGGCCAACATAATCTAGGCCAAGGCGGCTACTCGAGGTTACAATCACAAATCGTAAGTACCCAAACATCTTAAGAATATTATTTGTATCACCTTACAACTTTAAGGTAATTGCAGTGAAAAACATTGAAAAACCATACACTTATGCAATGTAGGGCGACGACTTTGAAACTGAAACCACGGAGGAAGACCTCCATCTTGGTTACAAGTACAGTTATAAAGTTGTGGTTGATCATAGGAAAAGCATGGGGCAGGCCTGAAGATCCAATTTGCAGGATAAGGTAAACAAAAATCAGTCCACATTAACCTTTCATTACTTACAAAATACGTAAATGTTTGATATCATCCATAATTTAATGTCTTACTTTGTTTTAATCAGGGGAGAAGCACTATCAATGAAACCATTAGTACTGGATAACAGAGTGTTGATAGTGCAACACAACTAGAAGATCATGGTGCTCCCCATCAACCCCATCCCAGTGAGGTGCAGCCCTAATATTTTCCTATGACTGAGGCCCACAACGGTAAAATGTCTATATATTAATCATATACTTAATAATTTTGTACTTATAAATTTTGACGTTTCAATTGCAGAGAATGTCATAGTTTATCCTCCTCAACCTGAAGATCATGTGAACAGGCCAACAACCATTACAACGGTGCTGACTAGAGGACCAGGTAAATAATTACATTGCATAGTTTTTTTTTAATATTAATGAACTACTTCAATGATATTTAAAAATTAGGCATATAAATTTAATATTTTTTATTTTTGTAGGTGATGGCCCCTCATAGTAGCATCCACGTTGTGGGTATGAGACCAGACAAACTTGGTGTGAAGGGACTAGAACAACATCAACTACTGAAGATCACCGAGTAAACGAAGACATGGAGATGGATGAATTACTTAAGACCTGAAAAGCACAAAATAAGACTAAAAGAAATTCATGATGTCATGTAATAATTTCATAAGACGGTTAGATGTACATTATATAGTTGAACATGTAATGATGCATATAATTCATTGACATTATGGGTACTTTTTCATCTGATAATATACACAAGGCTATTTCTATGGCTTGTACATATATGTGAATGTAATTTTGTTATACACTTAATGATAATTTCAGCTTCTCTTATAAGACTTGGTATATATTGATTCAATACTACTTGATTCAAGATGTGAGAATGCAAGCAATACCTGGTGCCTTGTACTTGGGCTATGGAGTCTAGGCAACAAATAGAACTTGAATATGCAATATGAAACTTCCAAAATCTTGTGACACGATATATGCAACTTTGAAAGTCTTGTGACATGTGACATGTGGCAAGCATCTTTTTCCAAGCAATGTACAAACTTTAAACTTGGTGCAATATGCAAAAAGAAAATTTTGGGAAGATGCAATAATATTTTTTAAGGATTAACCATGAGGGTTTGGAAATGGTCATGTCAATCATTTTATAATATTTTTTTAGAGAATTACCCTTCTTTTCATTGCGTGTTTTCATTGTGTCTCACATGACAAAGAAACAAAATCACATTGCCATTGTCAATTTATATGTGGAGGGTTATTCAGGGTTTCAAGACTTTCTTCATATTTTCCTACTTTAGTCCTCTCATGGTCATGTTAATCCATATAGAAGTCCATGATATAAACACTCATTGTTATAATGTTGACATAAATTTCAATCTTCACTTTGTCGATTAGAGGGCACAATTTTGGCAACAATTTAATGTTTTTAGTTCCATGAAATTTATTTTGTTTCTTCAACAACATTAAGGATTAAACATGAGGCGTTGGAAGTGGAGATGTCAAACATTTACTCTTTCACACATGTGCATCATCTCAATCTTCATGTCTATAATATGTGGAGGGTTATTCAAGGTTTCAAGACTTTCTTCATATTTTCATACTTTATTCTTCTCATGCTCATGTTAATCCATATAGCGGTTAATGATATAAAAAATCATTGTTTTAATGATGACATAAATTCAAATCTTCACTTTTTTTATTAGAGGGCACAATAATGGCAACAATGAGAGAGTTTTGACCATATGTCATCTAATTTGTCCCTTTAAAAAAACTTCATTGATGTGCAAGGGAGAATTGTGTCTATGAGAGGTCCTACATAAAAGTAAAAGAGGTCATTATGTAAAAGAGGTCCTACATATTGAAATATAGATAATTAGTTCATGAAAGTGTCCTACATATTGAAATACAAATTTGGTGGACCCAACAAACAAATTATTTACCACACTACCTTTCACACAAAATGACACTTCCATCAACAAAGAAATAGATGGGATAGTACGTTGAATTCATTGAGCCAACACAATGGACACGGCAGTTTACTAGGATGGAAATCCATGAAAGCATCTAGAGACAAGCCATATTAGGGAGCCACAATTATCCTTGAAACTCCAAATAGAATGGAGAAGGCTTTGTTTTTCAGTGCCTCTCACAATGAGCTTCGCCAAACTTACAACTCATGTTTTTTGTAATATATGTTATTACATATATGTGTAATAGAATATATATGTATGTTTTATTATACATATATGTAATAAAATATATACGGTATTACATGCACACACACCATAACAAATCAAATATGTTATTATATCCCAACTCCATATTACAATACTTGACCTACATCCACTTGCAACATTAACAATAGACTAGAACCTATAACAATAAAGACTTGGGACCCATTTGGATGAGAAGGAGTATGATTTGAGACCCAATTGGCCCACTTACTTAAGTCATTAGATAAATAATAACATAAAGAGAAAACATTATTAACCCCATAAACACTTAACAATCAAGTTCTTTTATAACATATTGTATTTGTAGATGATACCTTGCTAAATTGAAATCCTGCAATAGGATTTGAACTTAGCCTCATTGCTACTTTTTATTGCACATGTAACCAAATTATGCCAATGCCAAGTGCCTTTGGTTGTCTTGGATGACACCATCACTTATTATCAATCCCTATGAGGCACCATCAAAGTGTAGGTTATGCCAAGTAGGTTTTGGTGTTTTCTAGTACATTGATGATGTCTTAGTGGTGCTTTTATCATTTTCATTAGAAACATTTTAGGGTGGGGTTACTAATACTAAAGGAGTTCATTTATACATGAACTAGGTTGTAGTCATATAACGATGATGATATTTAATATGATCATGATGGCAATGCCCCTCTTAAATTAAATACAATATTTTGAATGTTTGGAACTCTTAGGTGGTTATGGTACCTTAGACAAGTTCAATTTTCATTTTTATTTATCATAACCATGCAATATTTGGTGAGGGGGATCAAAATCCTAGGATGTATTCCTTCAATGATTTACAAGGAAAATTTATACCACAATGAATTAAGGGTTCCACTTGTGTTAGTTATGATAGGTTTTTACTCATTCATTGCTAAATCACAATTTATTTGACTCAACTAAACAACCTTAAAAAAAGAATGAATTAGGTTTGATTTCATGATATGTACATGAACATCATGATATTTTAACATCATAAATTCATATCTCACAAATCCTTATTCAAGTAAATCATACAACTTGACTATGGGATTCTAAAAAGTCATATCACTTGGATTCCCCTACTCACCTACTAAGAAAGTGAAGGTAAAGGTGAAGTACCCTAATGTACCTTATCTTCTACTAGGTTATTACCACAACCTTACTATGAAATAATCACCAAAACATTAACTCACATACCTTCCTTATAGATATCCTAACCTTCCTTAGTTACTGAAAGTATATATATGGTTCCTTAACCTAATTTATAGTCTAATAACCCTTATTAGGTATAATGGAAGGGGGTTACCCTATTATAATCTAGTATGAGTTGCACTTACAAGTAAGCCTCCCTCTTAACACATACATCTCTTTCTCTATCCAACATTATTTTGGCTCATTTAATTATTTTATTAGATGAGGTATCACATAAAAGTATGATGGATATATCCTTCTATTTAAAGCCTTCACATTACCTCCTATGTGTTTTCCAAAACTCTATCCAAGACTGTCATAAAACTGCAGAAGTATTCCACTATAAATGGTGATTAAAGTGTTGATGTCTTTCAATGTTTTTATGACACCTTGTTTTCCACATCCCAAAGAAGCCAAAATATGATAAGGAATTTCAAAGGACCTTGTAATTAGTCCAATCGTTGCCTCCTTTCACTATTATATGAAGGTTTGTTAACCATATTTTGTTGTGGTGTTTTCATGTCTTTTGGATTGGTTGGTTGACCACGATACATTCCTACCCTAACCACCCCAAGCAATCTACCCAAACAGTGCAACATTTATATTGTTTGCTAGTTGAGAGGGTCGATTCATGCGACGATCATGGTTCCAAAGAATTGGTCTATATTGTATGATGAGAAACAAATTAATTTATGAGTGTTGATGAATGAATGATAAGTTTGGTTAATGATATAATTTTTGTGCCTTGACATATAATAATGAAATTTGTTAATCTCGTAGCATTGTATTTCTTCTAAAGCTATTACATTGAGCTCGTTTCCTTATTCTCTCTTTAAAATAGTGACACTTCATGTGTTTCCTAGCATATACTTATTGAATAGATGCAAACTTATATTGGTTATGAACTTGTTACAATGATGCTCTATTTCATTGCTATCATAACAACCCAATTTCATGCTTAAATGTTTCATAAGTACTTGTTCATGCTTCACTTCTTGCACATATGAAATTTGCTAAATGATGAATATCTAGTGAATGAATATGTACTTTTTACTTAGAAAGTTTCACCTTGAACATTGTATATTGCTTCATCACTAATTATGAGTAATGGTGCATTGGTGTGTTGTGTTTAATAAAGTAAGTGTTTTCCTTTCAAGTATTCATTGAGAATTTTATTCTCTCACTTTTCTTGAAGCATCAGTTTAGAGAAGTCAACCCAAGTCAAATAAAGTCCTTGTCCTCACCTGTCTAGAAATGAAATGATAGGACTTAGTATTATTCTCGTAGGAAAACCCTCCTTGTGTTATAAACCATGGCTTGGAAATGTAGAGGGAAGGGCACTAAGGTGATAGAAGGCATTTAATGGAACCATATTAAAATGTATAACCCATGAGTAAATATAAAAAAAAAGAATATAAAATCATATATAAGGCCATCATAATTTATTTGAACAACAAAGAAATAATTTCTTTGGACGGTTTGAATATTTATTTTTCCTCACCTTTTTAGGACAAAGAAGGCTTTGAGGCCACAAAGATGTTAAATATGTAAATCTAAGTTAGAGTATTGTTTTCTGATATAATTGTGTAATTGTTTTAAGAAGATATTTAGTTTGAATAGTCGGGTCAGTCAACTGACTCAACCAACCAACCAATAACTTCACTTGGATGACCACTTTAGTGTGCAATCATAACACCTTCTATAATTGGCTCAAAAATCAAATTTTATTTTTTTTGCTAAACATATATATATAT
>ML779828.1:162974-225358 GCA_009831015.1 Picea engelmannii | reverse complement strand
TATATATATATATATATATATATATATATATATATATATAAATTAATTATTGTCATCACAAGCGCAACGACATGTACAAACATTGCGATGAACTTTCTATACAAATTACAAATTTTTTATAGCAATTACTATCACAATTGCGATGACCGCTTCGTCACAAACTTTCCCATTAGCAACACACTTGTTATACAAATTACGAAAATTGTATAGCAACATTCATCGCAATATACCCTGTATCTGTCACAATTGTGACGACCCCTGCGTCACAAACTTTTCCATTAGTGACGAACTCGCTATACAAATTAAAAAAATTGTATAGAAACTTCCTCACAATATACCCTATGTCTGTCACAATATACCCTGTGTCCGTCACAATTGCGACGACCCCTACGTCACAAAATTTTCCATTAGCAATGAACTTGTTATACAAATTACAAAAATTGTATAGCAACTTCGTCGCAATATACCCTGTGTCCGTCGCAATTGCGACAACCCCCGTGTCACAAAAATTTTCATTACTTTGCCAATATTGTCCATTACTTTGCCAATATTGTTGAGGGTGCAACGAGCTCTCTTTATGGTCACTCTTGCGATGATTTCCCTAGTTTCTCACGATTTCGATGATTTATTTACTTAGTCATTCTATTGATGATATTTCTTTTTCATATCAATCATGACAACTTCCCTATTGCCATCGCACTTGTGACGATAATCCGGTTTCATTGCATGTGCCACGTCATGTGAAGTGATGTTTGGGAGACTCAATATTCTTCGCAATATCCATGATATAACGTCGCAAAATGACTCAAATATGCTAGTGGAAGCAGAAGTCAGTCAAAGAACAACAACTAGGAAAGTGGGGAGGAAATATGATCCAGGTGGATATTGGTGGCCACCTTCCTATTCCACTTGGACCCCCACCATTGTTTCTTTTAGTTTTTTAGTTTCCTTAATTGTTGCACAATTTACTATTTTTGGTAGTTTTTCGGGTCCTGAACTTCTTGAGTCGTTTTGAGGCCCTAAATGACGTTTTTTGGCATCAAACTCCGAAAAATATTAGTTTATCCATAACCATGATATTTTTTTGTTAGGATTTGTAGTCCTCAGATAAGTATTTCTAACGATGTATCATATGCGTCAAACAAAGATAGTATGCCAAAGTTACGACTCCAGGAAATTGATGTATCAATTTACCTAAATGGGGCCCACGTGACTTTGGCGCTTCATCTCCTAGGGTTAGGTTTTTGGATGTCTAGGGTTTTTGACATTCCTATTTATTGTAGAAATGCCTTTAGAGCCTCATTGTAATCATCTTCTTATGAATGCGAGTAGCCGTCACATCTCTTCTCAAAGATAAGTCGCCACCATTCTAGTGAGTCTTTCACTCTATATTTTTACAATCTTTGTACATTTTCTCTCTTTAATAGAAATTGTATTACTGTATCTCTGTGTTTACAGTTACATCTCTGATACATTTATGTTATACTTTTGGATGCCTAATATATCTCTGTATATTTCTTTATTATATATCCTATCTCATTTCGTGCCAAAAATAATTCGGTTCAGTGGTATTAGAGCAGACTGCTCTTGATCGTTTTTTTTCAGTGCATGTCCCTGACGAGGTGCAAGTATAGCAAGTTGGGTCTCGAGCTGGGCTCTCTTGAATACAATTGCTCTTGCACATGAAAGAAACCCTCCATGGCAGAAGAAAATAAAAACAACGGAGCAAACAATTCTATCAATCTGTTGCTTGAGAAAGCTCTCACATGACCGAGGGACAAAATGATGGAGAATTTTTCCCACATCCTTCAATGACTACTGATAGAAACATGTGCATCTTCATCAAACAACCACTTTGGAATCACCTCTCCTTTCAAGGTACATGTTAATTTTGATATTCCCATATTTGAAGGTCAAATAGATGTGGATTCTCTAGACAAATGGTTAAATATGTTAGAATGTTATTTCTCTTTTCATAATTTTTCCGACAAGGAGAATATCACCTTCACACTCCTTAAAGCTCTCCCCCGTGTCAAATATTGATAGGAAAATTACTGGGAGAAAATTTTGACAGAGGATTCTGGTATATATGGGGTCGAGCCCACTTGGGATTTTTTTGTGGATGCGGTAAAGGAATAGTATTACCCTATTGGGAAATTTGAGGACCATTACATGAGATGGACCGCACTATAGAAAGAGAGAGGCCAAGCAGTTCTAGAGTTCACCAATACCTTCCATAACTTGTGCACCAAGATGGGTATTAAAGACTCCCAAAGACATTTGGTTCTGAAATACCATGGGGATCTACACAGATACATCCAAACTGAAATGGATTTTCTGGACATCTCATCACTCGGTGTTCCTTATCGATATGATATTAAAATCGAGCATAAATTTAAGCACCAGAACAAATGGGAGTTTGGGTCTGCAAATATGAAACAACCAAAGTATGATAAATATGTCCCTAATAAACAGTTTCCTGAAAACCAGTCCAAGCCACAGGAAAAGAAGGGTCATGGAAGACAAAGAAGGACATCGAAAAATGGTGTGATTTCCATAAAATTCCCTGATACAACACTGATGAATGTCGCTCAAAATAGTCATTGATGGTCGAGATCAAATAAAAGGAGCCGAACCTTGATTCATAATCTGACTCTGAAAATACTGGTAAAAAACATATCATCAACACAGACCCCACTGCTATTTTGATGATCGCAACAATTCAACCCGAAGAACCAATAGATCCTGAAGAGGGGGAGCACCTTTTTCATTCATAGATGTGGGTGAAGGGGATCCCGCTGCATTTTATTATTGATAGTGGAAGCCAAAAGAACCTCATCTCAACAGAGGTTGTCAAACAACTGGGATTATCAACAACACCACACCCATAGCCATACAACATCGGGTGGCTTCACCAAGGACGAGATCTTTGTGTCAACTAGCATTGTTGATTGTCATATGACATATAGCCCTTCAAGGATGAGGTATTATGTGATGTTTCCCCATTGGATGTATGTGATGTTCTCTTAGTCCAACCATATATGTGAAAGTGCCATGTTGTTTATGAGTCTCGACCCCTCAGTGTCATTGTTACTTTGGGGGGTCATCTCTACAGAATACCAGAGGTAGTTCCAACTATTGTCCCACCTAAACAATGCCACAATTTAGTATCTCATACTACACAATTCATCTTCTTCACAATTTGTTCAAAAGGTGAATAGAAGGATATTGCAGCTACTACAGCCTCGGCCCAAGCACCTTCTATCCAACAGAAGTAGGTCAAAAAGATTGCAGCAAAGTGTAAAGATTCCTTCTACACACATGTATCTCATGTATCCAGACTAGTTAAAAAGGTCCAACCCTTCCAGCCACATGTTCGGGACAACCTTCAACAAGATAAGTAGCACAACTTATCCAACAAGGCAAGAAGCTCATCAAGATGCAAATTCAACAAATGATTTCCCCTCTCCCCCGAGAACTCAATGCAATGGAGACCATTGCTTCCTAAGGAGGGAGGAATGATCCAGGTGGATATTGGTCACCACCCACCTATTCCACTTGCCCCCCCACCATTTTTTTTTTCATTTTTTTAGTTTCCTTAATTGTAGCACAATTTACTACTTTTGGCAGTTTTTCGGGTCCTGAACTTCCATAGTCGTTTTGAGGCCCTAAATGATGTTTTTTGGGCATCAAACTCCAGTGGATAATACTCTACTTCGAGCCATTTTATTTAACATTAGAATTTGTAGTCCTCAGATAGATCTTTCTAATGATGTATCATATACGTCAAACAGAGATAGTATGCCAAAGTTACGACCCTGGGAAATGGATGTACCAATTTACCTAAACAGGGCCCACATGACTTTTGGTGTTTTGTCTCCTAGGGTTAGGTTTTTGGATGTCTAGGTTTTTTGACATTCCATTTTATTGTAAAAGGGACTTCAGAGCCTCATTCTAATCATCTTCTTGCGAATGTGGGTAGCCCTCTGATCTCTTCTTAGAGATAAGCTGCCACCATTCTAGCGAGTCTTTCACTCTGTATTTTTACAGTCTTTGTACATTTTCTCTCTTTAATAGAAATTTAATTACTTTATCTATGTGTTTACAGTTGCATCTCTGATACAATTATGTTATACTTTTGGATGTCCGAGATATCTTTTTATATATCTTTATTATATCTCCGCTCTCTTTTCATGCCGAAAATAATCTGGATCAAAATATAATTATAATAGAAGGTAAAATGAACCAGATTGGGACAAGGAGTTACGTATATAAGCCACCTTAGAAGGAATCCCAAAGAAGGATGGGAAATCGGGTAAATCCCATGCCTAATCAGTAAAAGGTTCATCCCAATCCATGACTCAACCTTCTAAAGGGGGGGCATCCAAATCTATAGGTAAATAATGAATTTCACATCTCCTAAAATAACAAAGAATTAGGTAGTAAGGACAAGAAAGAAGCAATGGGAAAGTTGGTTTGGATAGAAAAACCTCATATCCTTTTAATCCAGGAGAAAAATTTGAAGGAGCTTGAAGCTCCACAATAAATTCAACAAATTTGAAAGAAAAGAAAAGGTGAAGTAATATGCACGAGGGGGGCTTCTGGGGGAATTTTCAGTCTATGGAACCATGACACCTATCGGTTGGAGGGAAGTTAGAAGTAAACCCA
This sequence comes from Picea engelmannii, assembly GCA_009831015.1. NCBI lineage: Eukaryota > Viridiplantae > Streptophyta > Pinopsida > Pinales > Pinaceae > Picea > Picea engelmannii. The sequence goes on along the minus strand of ML779828.1, from coordinate 220,690 downwards.
GTCGATTATGGTCAAAATGGTACATATTCTCTCAGGTATTTCTTATCATATAATTAATGTATATATGCCAAATAACTATTGAGAAAAAATGTAATATTAAGACTCTCTTTTGGGTCTGGTGGATTTTTGGTATACTCAAAACAATATCATTACGAGATATTTTAACACTACAGTACATATGAAAGAAAAAAGAGGGGGCTCCATTTTTTAGGATTCGAGAAGGGAGAAGATGGAGGATATGATGGTTTCCCTGGATTTGATGGATGTTCCTCCATCCAAAGGACAATATACTTGGAATAATAAAAGAGCAGGGTGAGGGCACATTGCATCCAAGTTGGATCATCATATCATCATCATCCCATTTCTTTTTGTTTTGTAAAAGAAGAAAATTTGGGTCCTATTCTGTTTAGATTTAATCCAATATGGATGGAAAATTCATATTTTTTCTCCCTTATTTCACATGCTTGGAGTCAATGGATATTTTGTTCCCCCATGCATATCTAGGACCCAAAACTTAAATTATCCAAAGTTGCTTTATATAAATAGATTAAAGAGTCAACATGCCCCTTGAACACTGCAGTTTTGGAGAATCTACGAAGACTAGAAAGCATACAAAACAAAATTGATTAGAATGAAGTGTTTCAAAACTCTTAAATCAAGAACAAGATGCCTATCAAAATTATATAAAGTCACTAAAAGATGAAGAGGCGATTTGGATATTGGAGTTGAGGTTTATGTCGCTATAATATGGGGATAACAATACTTCCTTGTTTCATAAACAGACCAAACCTAGGAAACATAGAAATAAGGTGGAGGAGATAAAGATATAGATTGGTGAAGTGATTACCTCTTTTGAAGAAATTAAAAGAATTGCTTCATCTCATTATCACATGATCTATTCATAAAAGGGTTTTATTGATGAAGAGTTGTGTGACTAATTATTATCCCATATCCCATTGAAGATTACAAAGGAAGATAATCTAGCATTGAATAATCCAATTTCTAAAGAGGAGACACTAGTAACCATCAATCAATTCAATCCCGATAAGGCGTCGGACCCTGATGTCTTTACTATAAAATTCTGCAAAATATGTTGGTCTATTATCAAATTTGGTCTCACCCATATGCTCCAATATGTGCACAAGTTGTCTAGGATGGGGGGAGCCACAAACACCTTGGCGCAAACGTGCCACCCTCATGGGAACGTTCGCTCCCATAGGACCTTCCCCTCTTCTCGGCCCGAAGAACTCAAAGGTTCTCCTAATTCCCTATTGGGAATATTCCTACCCACAGATTCTCTTCTCGCGCGATCCCCTTCCTTAACTTCTCGGAGGATCGGCACTCGTGACTTCGCGAGTTCAGCAGTCGAGCGCTACACCCTCGGATCCTCGAGACCCGAGACCTGATGCCTTTGTCGATGCTAACTTGGTCTTCGTCTATCGGGACTTTGCTCAATCGTGACTTCACTTTTCCAGTGCCAAGGCCTTAGAATTCCAACTTCTGACGTCGATGCGCCGAAACGCCATTATGACCTTATCGCGCTTTCACAACCTCACGCCCTCGTAACTTGAACTTCCCAATATTTGCCTTTCACCCTGCGAACACCGAGTTCGCGAGACCCCGATTTCTGCCACCTGTCATCCACTCACTCTTGTGGTCCCACACAATTTCTTTTGTAACCAATCAAGATGTCGTGTGTCGCAATATCGCGACTCCCGTCACCAAGTTTTGGACACTTTCCTCACGAGATCCCGATAGGCGATCTCGTGAACAACACTACGACCCTGGCTGACTTCCTTCAACGTTCTGCCCCTTCCTGAGCTCAGAACCTTTAAATTCTTCCGTCGTAACCTTCTTGCACCTCCGCAAGATCCAACAGCCCACAGAACTTTGTGAAATCTCCCGAAGGATTTCGATCCTCTATCCCTCCTTGGATGTTTTCTGCACAATGAATCAAGTGCTTCTTTCACACAGGCTTGGCTCCTGCTTGCCAACCTACGTTGCTTCTTTCAGACTTCCAATGGAAGCTTCCCTGCACTTCTCCTTCGATGAATTCAAAGGTCTACTCCTCTTGAGATTGTTCTCGACTTCTCAAGTCCTTCCGAGAACTTCTTGCATGCATTCCTTGCGGCAACCCTTCAACCTTGTCTAAGTGTTGAAGTCTTTTGACCCTGCGCACTCCTGCAGCAGCAGTCGTTCAATACTTTGCTCAGAATCGCAACTCTGAGACTTTTTCCTTGGCCTGCGCACTCCTTGCACGACACTATGCCTATCTACACCTTTGAAGAAATGAGAACAAAAGTTGTCTCTAATTGAACTCTTCTGTGAATGCACTCCTTGCGGACAATTCAACTGCACTCCTTGCAAGAATTCTCTGGTTCATCTTAGAGAAACAATTGAAACTCATTCACTCACCCTCTCAGGCTTCAATTCAACCATGAAATCACATACACAACATATATAAAAGAAAATGTATGACAGGAAGAAAATATTCATGAGCACAACAACAATGTACACAGAGAAACAACACAAACCATGGAATTGAATTAAAGCTTTCTTCTATAAATTCAATATCTGTACATGGACGTTCTTCATACAATTCTCTGCCTGCTCTTCTCTTCTTCTGAATTCTTGATTTCATAATGTTACAATGGTACAATGAGGGTGTCTATATTCATTTTCCCTCCTGAACTCTAAAACTATCAAATCTAGAATTAAATATTCTATCTACTTTAGATTAACTATCTTAAATGCCTCATCTACCTAAGGACGATAGATATCCGCTCAAGGTCCATTTACAATATACAAGTGCGCCCTCTCTTAAATGACTTCATTAAATACTGGTGCGACATTCCCAAAGTATTTTAAAAAAATGTGTGTTGGCTCATCCAGCTGTCTTCCGCTTCTGTTGGCTCGCTTGATGTGCTGGTGATGCTCTTGCATCATACTCCCCAGCTTTAAAACTTTCATGGGATCCTGTCCATGAGCTCCTGCATGGTCTGTCCATGCTTCTGTATCACTGCTTCAGTCTCCCAACTGGCATCTTCCACTGGATGATTCTTCCACTTGACCAGGTACACAAAGTATTCTTTTCTCCTGGTCTTCTTACCCACTCTCTTGTCAAGTATACGCTCCATCTGTGGCTTTTCTGCGATCGGCATCTGCTTATGCCACTGGACTTCTGGTTGTTCATCACTTCCAGCTCCTGTTTCTTCATCCTTATATGGATATAAGTCTAAAACATTAAATGTCAGAGATATTCCGATGCCATCTGGAAATTCAATTTCATACGCATTCTCTTCGAATTTCTTCAGGACTCTGCAAGGCCTGATTTTCTTCATCTTGAGCTTGTTGTATGTTCCCCTTGGGAACCTTTCTTTCCTCAAATGTGCTAGAACTAGATCACCAACTTCAAACTGAAGTTGTCTCTGATGCTGATCTGCTCTGTGCTTATACTCTTGATTTGAATCTATCAGTCGCTGCTTCACTCTGCTGTGAAGTTCTTTCATTGCCTCAGCGAACTCTTCTGCACTAGCACTGCTAGTCGCAGTCTATTCTAAATCCCTCAGTTCATATACTCCTCTCGACTGCATGCCATATACAATCTGAAATGGGCTTTTTCCTGTACTTCGATTCACTGAATCGTTGTATGCAAACTCTGCCTGTGGTAATATCTGATCCCAACTGTTGTGGTGCTCTGTCACCAAGCTTCTCAATAAATCTCCCAGACTTCTGTTGACCACCTCCGTTTTTCCATCCGTCTGCGGATGATAAGCAGCACTAAATGCCAAGTTAGTTCCTAGCTTCTTCCATAAGGTCCTCTAGAAATGCCCTATGAATTTCGTGTCTCTGTCCGAAACTATGATTTTCAGTAATCCATGCAGTCGAATGACCTCCTTGAAAAACAGATTCGCGATGTGAGTCGCATCGCTAGTTTTCTGGCATGGAATGAAATGTGCCATCTTTGAAAACCTGTCCACCACCACAAAGATAGAATCAACACCTCTTTGTGTCCTTGGAAAATCCAATACAAAATCCATGCTTATGGCCTCCCATGGCCTTTTTGGTATGGGCAATGGTTGACAAAACCCCGCATTTTGCTTTCTCCCCTTTGAATGCTGGAAAATTCTACATCTGTCAACAAACCTCTTGACATCTACACACATCCCTGGCCAAAAGTATGCTTCGCTCAGCTTTGCAAATGTCTTGTCGTGGCCAAAATGCCCTGCCAATCCACCACTGTGCTTCTCCTTTAGCAGATTCTCCCTCATGGAGCAATTTGGAATACACACTTGATTGCCTCTGAATAGCAATCCTTCCTAGATCATGTAATCTATCCAAGGACTTCTGTCTCTGAGAACTGGATTCTCAGCTGCTTCATATGCTTCTCCAAAATTTGCATCTCCTGCATACATGTCCCTGAGATTTTCAAAACCCAATGTCTTGACTTGGAACTCCTGCAACAACAAACATTTCCTGCTCAAAGCATCAACCACTTTGTTAGCAGTACTGGAAATATGTTTAATCACAAATGTGAAATTCTGCATATACTCTACCCATTTTGCATGTTTCTGATTCAACTTCTCTTGTTGACTCACAAACTATAATGCATGATTATCATTGTACAATACAAATTCTTTTGGGATCAAGTAATGCCTCCACTTCTTTAATGCCTGTATGATAGCATATAATTCTTTATCATATGTGGAGTATTTCAGTTTCGCTTCATCTAGCTTCTCGCTGAAATATGCCACTGGTCTGTCTTCTTGACTCAAGACCGCTCCTATGGCGTACCCACTCACATCACATTTCACTTGAAATGTCTTCTGAAAATCCGGCAATACAAACACTGGTTGTTTCGTGATCTTCCGCTTCAACAGATTGAAGCTTTTCTCAGCCTTTGTTGTCCAATGAAAAGACTTATTCCGCTTCTTGACTGTGTCCATCATCGCTGCGTTGATTCCACTGAAATTCCTGATGAATTTCCGATAGAAACTAGCCAGTCCATGAAAACTTCTCACCTCGAATACATTTCTTGGTGATGGCCAATTCTTAATTACCTCTACCTTATCTGGATTCATCCTCAACTCATTCACCAAAATAACAAGCCCCAAATAAATGAGCTCTGTCTTCATGAATGAGCACTTATTCATGTTGACCAACAGCTTCTCCTGCTGTAGCTTCCTCATCACAATGGCCAAATGCTTCAGATGTTCAGCCTTTGTCTTACTGAAGATCAGTATGTCATCCAGATATACGATGATAAATTTCCCAATGAATTCCCTCAGGACTTCATTCATCAACCTCATAAATGTGCTCGGCGCATTCGTCAAACCAAATGGCATGACTAGCCATTCATACAGTCCTTCGTTGGTCTTGAAGGTTGTCTTCCACTCATCGTCTTCTCTCATGCGAATCTGGTGATATCCACTTTTCAAATCAATCTTTGAAAAATACTTTGCCCCACTCAGGCAATCCATCAAGTCATCCATTCTCGGCAATGGAAATCTGTACCTGATGGTTATCTTATTAATGGCTCTTGAATCGGTACACATTCTCCAGCCTCCATCCTTCTTTGGACTAAGTATTGTCGGAACAACACATGGGCTCAAACTTTCTCTGACCAATCCTTTATCCAGCAGTTCCTGCACCTGCCTTTTAACCTCCTCATTTTCATGTGGCGTCAATCTGTACGCAACTTTGTTTGGAAAACTAGCCCCTTGTATGAGGTCTATATGGTGACTCACACTTCTCATCAGTGGCAACGAATGAGGTAATTCGTCCACTATGATGTCAGCGAACTCTTCTAGCAGTTCCTAAATCTCGTCTGGTAGATCATCCACTCTTGTGCTAATCAGAACAATCCTCGGCTTTCTGACCACAAATAATTATGGATTTTCTTTCTTCTCCATCTCTGTGAGAAGTTACTTCCCACTCATGAGAAGTATTGTGTTTCTTACTTCCGGCTTCACTTCCTTATCCTTTGCCGGAAGCAACCTGTATGTCCTCCCATTTCTCTCCAGGGTATATGTGTTCATTCTCCCGTCATGAACCACATTTCTGTCATATTTCCATGGTCTACCCAGCAATAAATGGCATACATCCATGGGAATAACATCACAGAGTACTTTATCATTATACTTCCCTATCTTGAATTCAACTAAACATTGTTTAGTGACACTTACCTGATGTCCCTTCTGTAGCCATGAAACTTTGTATGGACTCGGGTGATCAGTTGTCTCTAGCTCCAGCTTTTCTACCATCTCGGTTGAAACAAGATTATCTGTGCTAGCGCTGTCCACAATAACTTTGCATATCCAATCCTTGGTCTTGCAAGCTGTCCTGAATAGTTTGGTCCTTTGAGCTGAGTCCTCCACCTCTTTCCCAGGTGTTAAGAGAGCTTTACGCATCATCAATGACCTTTCACCTTCTGCGTCTTCGGTCTCAACATCACGCCTCTGTGCTTTTGCGATGTGAGCTTCTCCGATGTCCTTTTTCTCGGGACACTCAAATGACCTGTGCCCATTCTTCCCACATGTGAAACATGTGATAACTCCACCTCGGCCTCTTCCTCTACCTTTGGTACGAGGAAAAGTATTTGCGTTAGCATAATCTCCCTTCTGCTCATTATGCTGCCCTCTCTGTTCAATGTATGGTCCTTTCTGTGAGGTACCACCTCTTTCTACTCTACCCTGAGGTTTCTTCCATTCCTCCTTGGGCCTCTGGAATTTCTCATGGGAAACTATATTGCGTCTAGGATGACTTCATGACTCGCCCTTGCTGACCTTTCTTACGGCTCAACTTCTCTTCTGCTTTCAGAGCCATCTGATAAGCATCCTCCACCGTTCGAATGGTTACCATGCTCAGTTCATCTTGAATGTCGTATCTCAGACCATTTAGATATCTGGCAACCTTCTCATCATCGCTCTCCCGATGACCTACTCTGATGTTCAGCTTGTAGAATTCCTCGGTGTATTCTTTCACTGTCATCAATTTCTGTCTTAGGTTCTGCATCCTCTTGAACAGAGTAATTTGGTAATCTCTTGGGATGAACTTCACCTTCATCTTCGCGATCATTCGATCCCAACTCTTGATCTTCTGCTTTGCTTTGCAGCGTCTGTCAGCTTGAAGCTCGTCCCACCATAATGCTGCATGTCCTTTCAGGCGCGTGATAGCATGTCTGACCTTCCTATCCTCTTCGATATATTCATAGTCGAAGTAGGTATCAAGAGCTCTAATCCAGTCTAGTAGCTCTTCTGCATCCAGGTTTCCCTTGTAGACTAGAATGTCCATTTTCTCCTTCACCCCCATTCCGGCGATAGCTTTTATCAACCGTTCAGTTGATGCATCTTCAACTGCAAATTCCTCCTCGCGTTCAACCTCCATCTCGCCATCAGAATCACTAAGATCCCTTGCACTAACTGTGCATCTCTGGGCTGTTTCCATCTCCTCAATTCTTGCTCGAAGATCTCTCATCTGTCTCTCCATTTTTGGATTTCTTGCCGGTCTGCCTCTTCTTCGCACCTCCCTGTCTTCTGGGTCAGGTGATTGTCTTTCTCTTTTGGGCGACATGGTGAATTTTCTCTCTCTCTGCTACAGAAAACAAAGAGTCAATCCCACTCTAATACCACTCTGGTGCAAACGCGCCACCCTCACAGGCACGTCCGCTCCCACAGGACCTTCCCCTCTTCTCGGCCCGAAGAACTCAAAGGTTCTCCTAATTCCCTATCGGGAATCTTCCTACCCACAGATTCTCTTCTCGCGCGATCCCCTTCCTTAACTTCTCGGAGGATCGGCACTCGCGACTTCACGAGTTCAGCAGTCGAGCGCTACACGCTCGGATCCCCGAGACCCGAGACCCGATGCCTTTGTCGACGCTGACTTGGTCTTCGTCTATCGAGACTTCGCTCAATTGTGACTTCGCTTTTCCAGTGCCAAGGCCTCGAAATTCCAACTTTTGACGTCGATGCGCTGAAATGCCGTTATGACCTTATCGCGATCTCGCGACCTCGCGCCCTCGCAACTTGAACTTCCCAATATTTTCCTTTCACCCTGCGAACCCCGAGTTCGCGAGACCCCGATTTCCACCACCTGTCATCCACTCACTCTTGTGGTCCCACATGATTTATTTTGTAACCAATCGAAATGTCACGTGTCGCAATATCGTTACTCCCGTCACCAAGTTTTGGACACTTTCCTCACGAGATCCCGATAGGCGATCTCGCGAACAACACTATGGCCCTGGTCGACTTCCTTCAACGTTCTACCCCTTCCTGAGCTCAGAACCTTTAAACGCATCTGTCGTAACCTTCTTGCACCTCTGCAAGATCCAATGGCCCACGGAACTTCGTGAAATCTCTCGAAGGATTTTGATAGTCTATCCCTCCTTGGATGTTTTCTGCACAATGAATCAAGTGCTTCTTTCACACAGGCTTGGCTCCTGCTTGCCAACCTACGATGCTTCCTTCAGACTTCCAATGGAAGCTTCCCTTCACTTCTCCTTTGATGAATTCGAAGGTCTACGCCTCCTGAGCTTGTTCTCGACTTCTCAAGTCCTTACAAGAACTTCTTGCGCGCACTCCTTGCGGCAACCCTTCAACCTTGTCTAAGTGTTGAAGTCTTTTGACCCTGCGCACTCCTGCAGCAACAAATCGTTCAATACTTTGCTCAGAATCGCAACTTTGAGGCTTTTTCCTTGGCCTACGCACTCCTTGCATGGCACTGTGCCTATCTGCACCTTCGAAGAAATGAGAACAAAAGTTGTCTCTAATTGAACTCTTCTGTCAATGCACTCCTTGCGGACAATTCGACTGCACTCCTTGCAGGAATTCTCTGGTTCATCTTAGAGAAACAATTGAAACTCATTCACTCACCCTCTCAGGCTTCAATTCAACCATGAAATCACATACACAACATATATAAAAGCAAATGTATGACAGGAAGCAAATATTCATGAGAACAACAACAATGTACACAGAGAAACAACACAAACCATGGAATTGAATTAAAGCTTTCTTCTATAAATTCAATATCTGTATATGGGCATTCTTCATACAATTCTCTACCTGCTCTTCTCTTCTTCTGAATGCTTGATTTCATAATGTTACAATGGTACAATGAGGGTGTCTATATTCGTTTTCCCTCCTGGACTCTAAAACTATCAAATCTAGAATTAAATATTCTATCTACTTTACATTAACTATCTTAAATGCCTCATCTACCTAAGGACGAGAGCTATCCGCTCAAGGTCCATTTACAATATACAAGTGCACCCTCTCTTAAATGACTTCATTAAAGACTGGCGCAACATTCCCAAAGTATTTTCAAAAAATGTGTGCTGGCTCATCCAGCTGTCTTCTGCTTCCGCGTTGGCTCGCTTGATGTGCTGGCGATGCTCCTGCATCACTCCTCATTTTTAACCTTAATTCCAAAGGAAAAACATGCATGTACTTTTGAATTGCTACATCCAATTTTTGTTTGTAACGTCTCCTATAAAATCACGGAAAATATAATAGAAAACATGATAAAATATTTTTTAAGTTCCTTGATCCTCTCAAACCAAGGAGGGTTTGTGGAAAATAGACAAATATGGGACAACATAATTTTGGTTCAAGAGGCAGTTCACTCCATCAAAAGTTGTGGGGAAAAAGGGGTGGTTATAAAAATGGATATGGAAAATGCATTTGAAAGAGTCAAGCATAGTTTTTTTAAGGAGGTTTTGAATAAATTTGGATTTAATCATAGTTTTATATCGTGGATTGGAGCTTGTATCAATTCCCCTTGGATTGCTCCTTTGGTTAATGGTAGGAATGCTTCTTTTTTTAAAGCCTCTAGGGGGATGAGACAGGGGTGAACACTCTCCTTCTTATTATTTGTTCTCATGGCTGAAGAATTAAACAAAATATTAGAGTGGGGGTGGCGATTAGGAGAAATTCTAGGGTTGCGCATAGCTAGGGGGTAAAGAGAAATAATCGTTCACAATTTGCTGATGACACTTTGTTGATGGGAGGAGCCTCTAGAATTATTGCTAGGCAATTTAAATTGGTACTGGATCAACTTACTCAAGTATATGGAGGGATCATAAATAAAACCAAGAATCAAATCTATGCCTGGAATATAAAAGCTCCTACTTTAATGGGTATTGCTCATATCCTTTAATTCCCAATCTCTGGTGATTGGAAGACTTTTAAATATTTGGGCATGCCAATTTGCTTGAAAACAATTTTGAGTGAATCATGGCATATTATTTTGCAGAAATTTAAAGAAAAGTTTGAAATATGGGGTTCTTATTGGTTGAATTCAACAGATAGCCTAATGCTCATCAAATCAATGTTGTCCTCTTTGCCTATATATCAGTTTTCATCTCTTTTGGCCCCTTATGGGAATTAAAAAAGATTTGGACCAAGCCTTTCGAAAATTCTTATGGAAAGGAGGAAAATCAAATCCTATCTGACTTCATCCCGTCAATTGGAATCTAGTCAGGTTTCCAAAATAACATGGAGGGAGATTCTAAGTTGAAAAATATCACCCTTGGCAGAAAATTGCTCTAGAGAATGATAATCTGACGGGTGGGGGAATAAATATAAATAAAGATAAGTGTCCGTTCGGTAGTCTGTGGAGCTATGTGCTGGGGTGCGCTTAGGTGCCCCACCCAGTAGGTAGGGAGCGTCCCGTGCTTTAGTTCATGAGGGGTAAAGTACATCAAGGTTAGGTTCCTTCCTTAATCCTTAATAAAGAATATATAGATAGGCAGGTGAATTCATCGCTGAAGCACGCTCATGTAATTGAGAGTGTTTGTGTTGCACACCCAATGAGGAGGTTGTAGGACGGTTGATTGAGTAATGGTAGGAAGGAGGAACAACCCGAGTAAGTAGAATAAATAAGGGTTGTTCCTCTATCTATAGGGATACCCCTAAAAGAGTAATAACATATACCTATGGAACTTGGTATAACCTATTGAAAACCCCCCTCTCAGTTCTGTATCTGTAAAGGTAGACCCTGTTCAACCGAGAGCCCCAGTAAGGTCAGCAGTACCTTATCCTTCTGTGGGTAAAAGTGTAAATTGAAGGTATTAAAATAGGCATTATCAGCGAAGCGATTAAAGTAAGAAGCCTTAAAGGGTTACTAAGGCTACGTCAAAATCCCTCACACTTGTCTGATCTCAAAGGAATCTGTGTTTACCTTGCCCGAACCTTTCAAACTCACGCCAAGAACTATGATGCCGGCAAGAGTCCTGCCACTGACGACTCCACTTTTACACAGCCTGATGGCTCTCTTCATATCGAGAAGCCTCCTCTTGAGCCTATCCCACGTTTACCCAAGGGATTTGTAGAGAAGTATAATCTTCTTGCAAGAGCTGCCCATCAGTATAACATTGTTGAGGACTTGGCGCAATCTCCTTGTGCCATGTCTTCCTTGGAAGTCCTCCAAAGTTGTCCTGGGCAAAAGAAGGCGTTGTTGAGTGCTATTGGTGGTGTTTACCTTGCTGATCTGAGCACCATTGTGTTCAATTTGGACCAGGCTACACCTAGACTTCCCGCCCAAGTGGCTTTCCAAATCCACATTAAGTCGCGAGGGACCACTATTTCGGAGCTTGTACTTGCGTTATGTCTGCGTCTTGTTGGCAAGCTTTGGGATCCCCTGCTTTGGTCCCTTCTCCTACCATGTTACAGGCCTTTTACGAGCACTCGTTTCAATCGAAAGGGATCATTATAGGATTTCCAATCGAGTTAGGAGGCAAAACAGTAACTGTGGATGTAGAGGTTGTGGATTCACCATTGGATTACAATCTCTTGTTGGGACGTAGTTGGACATACGCCATGTTAGCGGTAGTTTCTGTCGTTTTCCGTGTGATCCGCTTTCCCCATTCCAACCGATGTCGCGATTTTCGTTATGAATATTAATCGAGTTTATCATATTAATAAATTAATCATGTCTAGTAGAAGAGCGATAGTTAGATCTTCGAGCCGCTAATCAACTTCGTGCCGGTCGGGTTCCTCATCCCAGGTATCACTCCCAGCCAGGTATTGTACTCACTCTCAGAGGGACTGTATCTCAGGCTGGGGCCTGATTAGGGAGGGGTGGCAAGGAACAGCTAGCTCTAGCTAATGCCCGCCTCTCTTCTATTGATCGAGAAGCGATGGATATAGGGGAACGGCAGGGAGAAGCTCACTCGAACTCGTAACTCACCACTAAAGTCCCTGACTGAATGAAGAAAGAGGTAGAATCTCGTTATCAATTAGCCGAAGCTGGGTGGGAACTCAGAACTCATTAGCTCGGGTCGAGCTAAAGCAATATTACTCCCCGTATTTCTAAAGAAAGGTGAGTTGTTCTGTACGAACTTATGACTGAAGAGAATAGGGGTTAGAAGTAACTGCTGGATTCTATGGATCTGGAGAGGACAGCATTTTGGGATGATGGAAGCATGCGTGGTATAGAGCGCCCCCCCTACGAAATAATAAAGTGATAATAGGGAAAAATAAATGGTGGAAAAAATCCTTGATGAAAAAAATATTTAGAAGGGCATAGGAGAATACGATTAGATGCTCCACTCATATAGAAGGCGGCTATCTGGCAGCTTATTTGGGCCTCTTCTCTCCTCTTGCAACCATCCCTCTATTGGGTCCCAGGAAATGGGAAGCTAATTGACATATATAATGACAAGATCCTTAGATTGTTCCCTAACCTATCTGGAAGCTTATTTGGGCCTCTTCTCTCCTCTTGCAACCATCCCTCTCTTGGGTCCCAGGAAATGGGAAGCTAATTGACATATATAATGACAAGATTCTTAGATTGTTCCCTCCATGTTAGGATCCCTCTTTTGAAGCTCTAAGGCGGTGGATGCACACTCACCACTAGATCAAGTTATTTGACATCTCAATACGGTGCCCAAATCGTGATTGGCGGGGCTGGAATCTGGGCAATATTCTCCCTCACCTTGGTCTCCAAGCTCATAATTTTGTGCTTTCTCTTAAAGGGGTTGCCCCGGTCCAATTGCATGCTCAATACTAGAGAGGCGGGGGTGACGTTGGTTACTCAGTTAAGGAAGGATATAGGGCTTTGTTGTTGTAGACCTCTATTCTAGAAAAATCTACTATATGGAAGAATATATGGAATGCCAAAAATAAATATATTTTGTTGGACTTTCACCCAAGGAAAACATAGCTTCGTACAGGGGAAAATTTGACCAAAAGAGGATTTCACTCGCCATTTGTTGTGCCCTATCTCACAAAAACTTGGAAACATCTCAACATTTATTTATGGAGTGTGCTTTTTCAAAACAGGTCCGACACCTAGTTTATGATGAGCTAATTCATTTGATAGCTTGGCCCTCCACTCCCAAAACTTTGTTGCGAAAATGGTGGAATCACTATCGAGGATCCTTTTGTGGTTAGGTATTGTTCCAAAGGGTGTGGAAGGCCTCTCCAAAATATGTTTGTTGGAATGTTTGGCTTGCCAGAAATAGAGTTATCTTCAAGAATCAACTTACCTTACCAAGAACTATAGCAGCGCGTTCCTTGGGGTTAATGACTAAATATTTTATTACCCTAGAGAGCAATAGGTAAGAGGCTATTTCTTCGCATCATAGCTAACGCCGAGTTAATGGGCTAGATTTGTCACTAACTTGCTTTCTTTCAATGTGAGTAGATGAACAGGTTGTAAATAAGATATTTCATCCAAAATCAGCCAGTCACAACGAGGTATATCAAGAAATGGCAGCGGCATTATACATTTGCTTCCAACCATGCCAGATTTAGCGTCCGGATGAACAACCTGCACACAGCTCAATTTCTTCTTATTTCATTCTGAGCATTCCTTTCATTTCAGAGCTTAATTGGAGAACGGCGGCCTCAACTTCTGTACGATGTTTTATATTTGCTTCCATCGGTTTGCAAGGCCGAATAGTTTAATGGAGGTTTCAGGCTAATTTTCTCTACGTGACAAACTTTCATTTCTTGTTTCTTCGAATCTGAGTAGATTTACATTGTTATTTGTTAACATGTTTCGTTTCATCTTCAATTGGGTGTATTTTATGGCTGTTTCAGCAGGAACAGTCACTGGTCTACAGTCAAGCTCAGGGCAAGCAATTACAGCAAGGGATGGTCATGGGTGAAGTTCTCGAGCTTGTAGACTGGCAAATAATGTTACTATTTCTCAACAGTATCACTCAAACAGTGAGATGACAATACTAACCGTTGAAGGATTTCAACATGATGGAAAAGGAGGGATGGCTACTACGTGGTCTTTTATCTTATTAAAANGATCCTTAGATTGTTCCCTAACCTATCTGGAAGCTTATTTGGGCCTCTTCTCTCCTCTTGCAACCATCCCTCTCTTGGGTCCCAGGAAATGGGAAGCTAATTGACATATATAATGACAAGATTCTTAGATTGTTCCCTCCATGTTAGGATCCCTCTTTTGAAGCTCTAAGGCGGTGGATGCACACTCACCACTAGATCAAGTTATTTGACATCTCAATACGGTGCCCAAATCGTGATTGGCGGGGCTGGAATCTGGGCAATATTCTCCCTCACCTTGGTCTCCAAGCTCATAATTTTGTGCTTTCTCTTAAAGGGGTTGCCCCGGTCCAATTGCATGCTCAATACTAGAGAGGCGGGGGTGACGTTGGTTACTCAGTTAAGGAAGGATATAGGGCTTTGTTGTTGTAGACCTCTATTCTAGAAAAATCTACTATATGGAAGAATATATGGAATGCCAAAAATAAATATATTTTGTTGGACTTTCACCCAAGGAAAACATAGCTTCGTACAGGGGAAAATTTGACCAAAAGAGGATTTCACTCGCCATTTGTTGTGCCCTATCTCACAAAAACTTGGAAACATCTCAACATTTATTTATGGAGTGTGCTTTTTCAAAACAGGTCCGACACCTAGTTTATGATGAGCTAATTCATTTGATAGCTTGGCCCTCCACTCCCAAAACTTTGTTGCGAAAATGGTGGAATCACTATCGAGGATCCTTTTGTGGTTAGGTATTGTTCCAAAGGGTGTGGAAGGCCTCTCCAAAATATGTTTGTTGGAATGTTTGGCTTGCCAGAAATAGAGTTATCTTCAAGAATCAACTTACCTTACCAAGAACTATAGCAGCGCGTTCCTTGGGGTTAATGACTAAATATTTTATTACCCTAGAGAGCAATAGGTAAGAGGCTATTTCTTCGCATCATAGCTAACGCCGAGTTAATGGGCTAGATTTGTCACTAACTTGCTTTCTTTCAATGTGAGTAGATGAACAGGTTGTAAATAAGATATTTCATCCAAAATCAGCCAGTCACAACGAGGTATATCAAGAAATGGCAGCGGCATTATACATTTGCTTCCAACCATGCCAGATTTAGCGTCCGGATGAACAACCTGCACACAGCTCAATTTCTTCTTATTTCATTCTGAGCATTCCTTTCATTTCAGAGCTTAATTGGAGAACGGCGGCCTCAACTTCTGTACGATGTTTTATATTTGCTTCCATCGGTTTGCAAGGCCGAATAGTTTAATGGAGGTTTCAGGCTAATTTTCTCTACGTGACAAACTTTCATTTCTTGTTTCTTCGAATCTGAGTAGATTTACATTGTTATTTGTTAACATGTTTCGTTTCATCTTCAATTGGGTGTATTTTATGGCTGTTTCAGCAGGAACAGTCACTGGTCTACAGTCAAGCTCAGGGCAAGCAATTACAGCAAGGGATGGTCATGGGTGAAGTTCTCGAGCTTGTAGACTGGCAAATAATGTTACTATTTCTCAACAGTATCACTCAAACAGTGAGATGACAATACTAACCGTTGAAGGATTTCAACATGATGGAAAAGGAGGGATGGCTACTACGTGGTCTTTTATCTTATTAAAAGTGGTCTTTTATCTTATTAAAAAAGCTTCTAGAACTTTTTATTTCTTAGTCTCGGTAGTTATCTTCACAGTTGCTAAGTCACCCTCTTCTAAGGCTGTATGTTTTACAGCGTGTGCATATTATTAACAATGGGATGTCAAACCATAAGTCATACTTTACTTAAACCAAAAAAAATATAAGTCATACTTTTGCAGAGCATTTGGGCCTTACTTTACTTAAACCAACAAAAAAAACCAGAACGCTCGGGTCATTACATATTTTACAGGACGATAGGTCAGAGGCTAATTCTTGGCATCATAACTAAGTGCGTACCTGTTCACGGGGATACATTTGGTCAGATATTCAATGTGAATAGACAAACATGTTATGATGGTGTGAGATTAATGTTGTTTGAGTTTTTTTTTAAGATAAAGTTGTGTATAAAATTTTGAAATGTTTAACATTTTTATGTTTTTAATAGAAAATCTACCCATCATTAAAAACAAATATAAAAAAAAACTTAAAAAACAAACATGTTGTAACAGAAATCCTTTATCTATACTAATCTCAACAATCAAGAAATTAAACTATCAGATGTATGCTTACTTTAAATATCTTACAAGATGGAAAATGATTACCCCTATAAGGGTACACCTATTGAAAAGATCCAAAACTAATGACCTTTTAATTACATATATGATTTTTATGGACATAATATGATTTTTATGGACATGATCTAATATCTTTAGAATATTCTTTCTCGTCACAGGAAAGGCAACGATTTCGACCATTAACATTAATATTAACTTCCTGGCTGTTCGTCATTAAAAAAATGTGATTAACTCGATTAGCATCATAATAATGAATGAAATAAATACCTAGTTTATTTACTGCTTCTAGATTTTTACTGTTCTTAGGTGCGTTTATTTTTTACTGCTCTTGGGTGCGTTTATCTTTTACTGCAGTATGGGATGCGTGGTACATGCTTATTTTTTACTGCAGTGTGGGATGCGTTATGGTCTTCCCCGTCTCTTTTTTGACTGATTGTGCCCCTCGGCTGATCAATTCCAATACAGGACCGATCAATTTCATTGGCCGCAACCCTTTGTTTGCACTGAAGTTTCTTCCCTGGCTTTGGGATTTTGAACACCATACGGTTGTAGAACAAGGAATTGTATATATCTCTTTTCATATGTGGTAGTTTTTATGCTTTGGGAATGTTACCATCCAGGCAAAGCCTCTTAAAGGTTTCCACTACAAGATTAGAGTATCCCGAGCCTTAAGCTAGAAGCAAGTGGAATAAGAAGTCATCTTCCCAAGATTAGAGTATCCCGCGCCTTAAGCTAGAAGCAAGTCGAATAGGAAGTCATCATGCCTGAATGTGGAGAAGCCGCTCCCGCAGGGTTTATTATATGCTTTTCAAAAAAAAATAGGATTATAGTTAGGGTTTTCACTGTTTTTCTTTTTAGGTTAGAGTTGTCACTGTTGTATGGTAGCATTTTGTCCTTCTCAAAACAAGTCTTCGTTCTTCTTCTTTTTCTGGTATTCAAAGTAGTAAAATCAAAAGCAAAATGAACTCTGTATTTATTTGTTTTTGGTTTTATAGTAAGAGATTTACATTTGGAATGACTAATAATGCCAACTTCACCACGGCACGGAGAATTTAAATGGCAATTTAAATTGGGTACATGCACAAAAATTGCAGTCAGTATGTATAAAAAATGAAAGGAGAAGAAATTACCTATCTCCTTTGCTATTTCCTTTCATGGCAACAAACGACTTCTTTTGAACTAAATTTTTTTCATTGTGGTTTAGGACACCATCTAAGCCAAAATAACCATACTTAGTTAAGAGTTATCAACATGTCACTTGTAGGAATTGAATCTAGGTGGGGAGGTTAACAACCAATCCTCCCAACCAACATTGTACAAATCCAAGTAATATAGATTGTATGGAATACCTCAATTCTCTACCTAGATTTTTATGTAGAATCTAAAATCTTTGGATCAAAAAGATACTTCTATAGATCTCATTCTTATAGATTCCCTTGAGAATAAAAGGAGAAGAGGAAGCCATTCATCATACTAGCTAGGAATCCCCTACACCTTATTCATAAGGTTTCAATGATCAATCCTAATAACTTACTATTCAAACGAAGACCAAGATCCAATAGACTCGGATCACTCATTAGAACCTTGGGTCTATTGGAAGTGAATTAGTAACCACCAATAATGTAATAGATGATGATTTTATATCATCATGTCAGTGGTTACTTAACTTCTTTTCTCTCCCCGCTTTTTTTTCTTAATGAAAAAAGGGTTTATAGGCTCGATCATCTGGTATCAGATCAATCTCGATCGATGATAAATACTAATATGCTTGCCCTGTTCCAATGTTCCCATCCATCAATCTAGATAAGGACGTGATATTGATCTAATCCAAAACACTTTTAAACTCCAAGTCATAGGGACTATGAGGGGATATATATATATATATATATATATATATATATGAGTATGAGTAGTGTAAATTAGTGGAATAGGACTATAAGGGCTCGAACCGTAGACCTTCTCGGTAGAACAGATCAAAGTTCTTATTATCAAAGTAATTCAAATTGTTCCAAGAGCCCAACATGCATTTTATCACATTGGGCTCTTTCATTAACTGATGGAAAGATCGGTTAGTCTGTCATTCTCCTCTTTCCTAGAAAGATACTAATCTGGCTCTGTGTGCTCCAAATTCTTACCCTTCAAAGGCAATCCCAAAGTGATTCAAAAGGTTTCCTTGATGTAGGTCTGCCTTGCTTGGGCATAGATTGACTCAAATAGAGTCTCCTCTATCGCTCGAAAAATAAAATATGACACTTCATACACCTAAAAGTTCATAGAGCGAAAATAATCTATTTTGAGGTCCCCATATTATACTCATTATGTCTGGCATTGAACGGAGTTGGGATTGACCATATCAATTATATTTGTAATTTGAATCAGATCAAACTTCATCTTTGTCATGCTATTTTTCCCCAAAGAAACAAATATAGAGTAAGACTATTTCACATAGAATCTATTTCGTGGATCAGATGAATCAATAAAATCTTCCGAAAACAATTGGCACACATGTAAACGAGGTGCTCTACCTCACTAAGCTATATCCCTTACCAATCTTGGTGATACACTACTATACTAACTAGATGGATCACTTTTTGTCAAGGTATATATTTCATGATCCAATGCTATGATCCAATACGTTCCAATAAATTTGATCTATGCTAGGGACACATTGTGTATACATTCACTACTATATATGGAAGAATTATTCCATGAAATTTTTCCACACTTATGTTGGATTACTGAGAGGGGGGTGAATCAATAGTAGCATAATTATAATCTTTTTTCTTCAAATGTTATATCAATGTAGAATTATTATCCAATAATGAGCAGTAAGAAATAAAAAATCACACACATACACAGTACACCAGTGTTTTACGTGGAAACCCAAATCAGGAGAAAACCACAAAATACTTTTTCTTATATGTCTTGAAGAACTACATTCATTGGAAGCACCGACTTCCTTTGTTTTCCAACTGCAACTAGAAGGAGGCTCCAACCCCCTAGTTTCTCAGGCTACAACCTGAGGTAAGCTCCAACTCCCCAATTCTCTGGCTACAACCAGAAGGAGGCTACAACCCCCAATGTTCTCTGGCTACAACTGGAAGGTGGCTACAACCACCTGTCCTTGCCTCGTCCTGCCACCCTAAAGTAGAAGTAGAATGATGGAACCACTTTCACACTATCACTATAAGATATACCACTGTAAACCTGTACCAATAAATCTGAACCATGCATCAACCATGAATCAACATGTACCTCAACCTGTAATCAAACTGTACCATAAACAAGTGCATCAACCATGCACCAACCTGTAATCAACCTATACCATAAACAAGTGCATCCAACCATGTACCAAATATGTTCCAGTCATGTTCCAACTACTCATCAACTATGACTCATCAATATGTACCAACATCATCAACTATACACCTCATGTATGTGTGCCAACTCATCAACTACTTGTCTCAACCAGGTACTCAACATGTACCACAACCAAAATTCCTTATCAATTTCATCATCCAAATCTGATTTGTAGCTCTATAATAGACCTGGTGTATATGATCACATTCCTGCAAACCTTCCTTAACTTTAAAAACAAGAGACTAGCATTTTCATCAAACTTTTCTTTAGTCTCACATACCTAGTTTTGGATTAGTCAACAACCCTAACTTGAAGTAATCATAACTTTGAACCTGTAATGTATAAAGATCTGAAACTGATACACAATGTTGTTCAGTGTTTTTTATGCAATTCTCCAAGTGTCACTACTTGGAAGCTCTCAAAAAAGGATTTATAGCAAAAATGGCCCACCTTGCTGAATTCTGGCTTATTTTAGAGAGAAACCTGGTAGACCGTGCCCCGCACAAAATGTTTGATGAATTGATATGAAACTATTACAAAGTATAATAAAGACTATCCCCTAACCAAAACATTTTGTCTCGCTAAATTTGGATCTATTATGAATAAGTTATGATGTTTTTACCCGAAACACCTGATTTTGACTAGTTTCAGGACTGGCCACAAACCCTATTTTCCACGGAGTGTAACTCACAAAATGCAACGACCCACAAGCTAAATTTTTTACCACAGATACTTGGATATTTGTTCTCACTTTCATAGCAATTTCACTATATGAATCATCATATAAAAAGATTTATAGAGAAAATGGTGAGATGACTTGTAAATAACATACCTTAGAAAGCACCATCAAAAGAATTTATCCTTCCTTGCATTTCGGCCTTCTTTTCTTCACCTTCACTTAGAATTATGGTTTAGATATCCTTGTTTACCTCTGACACATATATATATTCAATATTCTCAAGTGTGAATCAAATAAGAGATCCTTGCCTCTTATTTATACTCTCCAAGTAGCTTCCTTAAAAACATCTTCTAGGTCACTTGGCCCACTTTCCTTATTTTAGGGTTGGGTCCACTTCTAATTTCTCCATTAAATTTATTATTGAAATAACTTATTCTGTATTCACTTTGAATTATAATACACTCATCACTTCACTTTATTATTTACCTTTAAAATCTCTTAAACCACTTTGATTACTTTGACCTTTTGGGGCTTCTAGATAACATATGAAGGTCCTCCAACTTCGTAAGGCCATAACTCTAAAACCATGAGGAGTTATGTGACATTCTACATACCACCAGAAATGGCATGACATGTATTATCCATATAGAATAGTATTATCTGAAAAGATATCATAACTCATACCGTTACCCATCAAACAAACTTGGGTCCATTACCCAAACCTGTGGTCTCCAACTTATCATGGCCATAACTCTCTAACCGTGAGGAATTATGTGATGTTCCACATACCACTGGAAATGAAATGACAAGCACTATCCATCTATGATATTTTCCTTGAAAAATTCACTTTCCTTCATCTCATTATTCCATAATTAATCATGGGTTCTCTTACTCCACAAAGAGGATTCCCGTGCGGGCTTTCACCATAAGGGGACCACTTTGGAGTTCATCCATATTTACTTCTTATCAACAATGACAAAACAATAATGAGTCATATTTACATCAAACAATATTGGGTCCATTACCCAAACCTTTGTGCTACAGGTCTTTCTTCAAGGGTTGACATCAATGACAACCAACCTTAATCAACAACTTCCACTAGTTTCATCATTTGTTTAAACGGGGCGGGATTTTCATTGATATTGCCACAAAATTTCATTGCAATATCCATGAGAATCTTATTTTAACCTAGTCGGTATTTTTGTCACTATAGCGACGAACTTTTGTGGCAATAGCGAAGAAATTTTTTCCTATTTCATTGATCGGTGTTAACGGCTAGTTGACTATTTTATCTATATATACATGACTTTAAGAGACTTTGCGACAGAATTGCTATAGTTGTGACACTGTTCTTGGATTTTATTTGATCTATTTATTTTTTCCGTCACCCACCGGTTGAACAAATTCAATTCTCAATCTACATAGCTCGGATTTTGAACTTACAAGGTTAGTATGTTATTTTTTATTGATATACTCATTTAAATTGTAAAAAATATTTCAAATGTCCAAATTTCATTTAGCTTGTTTTTTCCTTGATAATATATTATAATATGTGTAGTACCATATTTCATGTCTTTGGTTTTTGGATCTAGTTAGTATATTCTATGGCAAAGGGTATGTGGATTCCATAATATTCTAGGTTTATGGAATCCACATACCCTTTTCCCTTAAATTGTAGCTATAATCTCTCTCTCTTTTTATTAATAAAGATATGGAATTTCTCTTGAAACTCAACCCTGATCGGTGAAATGATAGTAATTAATTGTCATTTTCTTCTCTCTTTTATTTTTAAGACCTAACAAAAAAACACCAACAAAGCTTGATTGAAGCTTTGATACCACTTGTTATAACATCCCTAGTACCCAAAAGGGATCACACTTGCATAAATTGAAAATAATATAACAGTGGCAATAATGGTTGAGATACTTGCACACCTAATGGTTGGCAGCTAGCACTTACTAATTCAATTAAATGAAGAAAGAAATTTCCATGAATAAAATATTAATGAAGTTGATTGTTATATTGATAAATGATAAGTTATGGTATATAAAAGATAGGGAGGAAGCTCATGCTTATAACAACAAGGGTAATAGTTGCAATATATTGTAACATTTCCCTCTTCCGCATAAATTCTTTTCTATCCTCAACATATTGTAATAAATAATGGGTAGGTTTACAAGAGTTAAAATGACTTTGACTTGCAATTGATTGCTATATTCCCTTCTTTAGCAGGGAATAATTTAAGATACATAAACACTAACCCTAAACTTATGTTAGGTATATATGTCGTTATTATATAAAGAAAACATGTGTACACATATGACCTTATTATAAAGATGTTATCTATGCCGTCATGATGTTGATCCTCTACACATATGATCATCTTCTTATAAAGATGTTGACCTTATTATAAAGATGTAGCCGGTCACTGTAAATAAACATATCATAATCGAAAGGAGTAGATAAAATATAAAAAAATGACAACTTAATGTTTTTTATGGTGAAGTCAGGACAAGGATTTGTCACAATGAACGAAAATGATAGGAAGCTTGCTCAGTTAAGAGCGGCATTAGAGGCGATGGAAAATGTTATTGCCCTTGCTATGATTGAAGAGGCTTGCAAAATAGAAGACTTTTAATAACAACAACCCAAATACATTGTAGGGAGAAGGGGCATGCCAAAGGGGGTTATGAATATCATCCCTTGGTAAGACAATTCAATATTTGGTAATCTTTCTTATTGGGATTTTTATATTTTCTATAGACACTAACTTTTCTACGTTGTTTTTAAATATATAGATGATGCCCCTAAAATGTCGACCTCTAGAGAGTTATTTGCCAAGTAATAACATAAATACTACTTTACAGGGAGATGAACTTCGAGATCAGAATATTGAAGCTGTTGATCAAGTAATTAATGATGATATGGATGGAGATAATATTAGTGATTCAAATCAAGAAGATGAGATACATAGATTGATCCAAGACACATTTGCTCCAATGTATGAGGACAACCAGGATGATAGTCATGATGTTGATCCTCTACTCGAGAAGTCACGTCAACCTCTTTATGAAGGCTCAACGACAAATCTTTTATCTGCTATATTGTTGTTGGTGAACCTGAAGGTTTTGAATGGTTTATCAAACACATGTCTCACACAGATACTAAGGTATTTAATTTGTTAATTATTTATGCCTGCATGTTCACAAATACTTAAAAGTTTCAATTTTTTCCTATATTTCTATTGTTTTCTAATTTGTAAATTAGTATATTGGATGATATATTGATAATTAATATTGTTTACATTGACTTATTGTTTAGAATTTTGTAGATTGTTAGGTGATGTTCTATTACCGACATCAAATATTTTTCCATGCACATATTGAGAAATATCCGTGATTATGAAAGGAATTAGAATGGATTATCAGGCTATTGATGTAAGTCCTAATGATCATATCATATATTATGGAAAATATGCATTAGAAAATGAATGCCCATAATGTCAAATAAGTAGATATTGAGCCGATAAAGCATCAAAGAGGGTGCCTCGCAAAGTTCTTCGTTATATTCCAATAATTCCACGTTTCAAGCGGTTGTTCAGGTGCCAAAGTATAGCACAGTTTATGGATTTCCATGCAAAGAACAGAAGTCGAGACGATGTTCTTTGAATGCCTACAGATGGTTCTGCATTGAACTACATCGAAGAAAAGTGGCCAATTTTTAAAGAAGAACCTCATAATGTTAGACTTTCGTTGGTAGTTGATGGTATCAATCCATTTGGAAAGCTTCGTTCTACGTACTCAGTGTGGCCTATTTTTGTTATAAACACTAACCTTCCTCCTTGGATGTCGATCAAGAGAAAAAACACAATGTTTGCAATGATTGTTACAGGTATTTAATTATATTTTATTTTCTTTAAAGCATGACAAAATATTTCATTTCTTTGTTTCGTGCATGGCAATTATTTCTTTCATATATCACGACAACTAGATAAGTATAATTAATCATGTAGTATGTTGAAACAATTAGGTAGGTACCAGGTTAAAGATATGAATGTATATATTGAGCCTCTCATCGATGAGTTGTTGAAGTTATGGGTTGGTGTCACTATGTATGACATCTTTAGACCAATAGGGAAAAAATGGTTTCAATTCCATGGAATACTATCATGGACAATTCATGATGCTCCCGGGTTAACACATTTTTGTGGTATATTGTTACTTTATTTTGTGATTTAATATTATATATATTTATTGAAAAATTCATGCATTATTTTAAATTGTAACTCTAATTTGATGCTACATTTATTCATATATCTTGTAGGTCTTCAAACAAAGTGTAAATTTGCATGCCCAGTTTGTGGTCCGAGGATAAAATCTCGTCATTCAAGGAGTTTAGAAAAGGAAGTGTTTGATGAGTATAGGCACTTTCTTCCTAAGAACCATAGTTATCGAACTACAGACAAAGCAAAATTCAATGGTAAAGAAGCAAATGGAAAAAAAACCACAATGAATGACACCTCGCCTATGGAAGTTGGAATATATTAGAAATCGTCAAGGTATGCAAATTATTTATGTATGACTTATTATATAAATCTTTGGTTAATTTATATAAATCTTTGGTTAATTTCATTAGTATTAATTTCATTTTGTCCCATTAATTAGTGTTAATTTCAATTTGTTAATGTTTCATGAATGTCGTTAAGGTGCGAATGGGCTTCCACGAGGAATGAAAAGTTACCCGATGCAATTAAGTAGATTTCCATACTACGCATACCTACAAATAGTTCATTTGTTTGATAAAATGCATATCGGGAAGAACATAACATAATTGTTATGGTGAATATTAGATGGAAGGACTGACAAAGAGAGAATTGGAAAGATTTGTTGTGAAATCCAAGAAGCTAATCACGCATTGCAAAGTGGTATTATTAATTATAATGACGATTTTTGTGAACAAAATACTACTCTTCCTTGGTTATTGATGGAGCAACAGAGAAATATTGTAAAAGAGGTCATTTGAAAAATTAGGTTTCCGACAGGGTTTTCGTTGAACATACAAAATATCTTAACTAAGAAAGGTGATTTTGGTGGGGTTAAAACACATGACTGACATACATTCATTAAGGTAATTAATAGGTTATAATATATTTCCTTATTGGTATGCATTTTTTGGAAACAAATAATAATTATTTGTTTTTTGTTACAGTATGTTCTACCTTTATCTCTCCCAGACGACTTTGACAACAACATAAAACAAATTATTTATGTACTTGCCAAATACACGAGGTAGGTATTGTTTTATAAGGAAAATGTACTTCTTATGTGATTTGTAGCGGAACTTATTGACATATTATCTTTTATCTGCAAATTTATATATGCCTTGATATTATTTTATTGCATTGACATTTGTAGGTGGTTATCATCAAAAAGAAATCCAAAAAGAAGATATAAGGTATTGGAAGAGAGGAATTCCCCAACTAATGTGTCAAATGAAACAATATCTACCTCCAACATTTTCAATGCAAAATAACACTACCTCATACACCAAGTTGAGGAGATTGAATTATGTGGACCAGTACACACAAGGTCGATGTGGATGGTGGAGAGGCAGTTGAAGTCACTGAAGGATTTTGTTAGATAAAGAGCACGTCCGAAGGGTTCTATGGTTGACGGATATATGGTATATCAATGCATGGTGTATATTAGTCAATATCTACCTAAATTAGCAAAAAATATGAATGTGCCTCGCATTTGGCATGTCGACTCCATCAACAAATTTGAACGGGAGGTGTTATTGGGGAAAGGTAAAATGAGGACTCCGAAAGGTAATTATTATATGTTGACGTAAATTTAATATATTACACATTTATTAAATTATTCATTTATTAACAATAACTAATTAATGATATTAAATTGTTATGCTATCATATAGTTGCTCGAGAGTCAGATGCTTTACATTTATACATTGCAAACAACCTTTATGGGATGGAGCATTGGATAGAATATACTGAAGAATACTTCAGTAGGTTATCATGGGAAGGGATGAGTAATATGATTAGAGCAATGCATCATCATCAAGATCAATTTCCTGATCTCACGTCAAGGGAATTTCATTTAGCCTTTGGTTTAAAAGATAAACAAACAAGTTAAATTTTTTACCCACATTTTCCTAGTTTTTTCCCAATTTTTCAATCTATTTTGTTTGTTTAATTATTGAAATATATATTTAGTAAGTCCTATATGACGATTATTAATTCAGAATTTATTTCTTACTTGTTGTCCATGTTGCAGTTGAAACATCACAAGGCTATGTGGTGTAATGGTCGTAAATTTTGTATCAAAATGGTGGATGATAAGAAAAAAACCTTAGATTGTGGGATAACTGCAGTGTTTAAGGTCACCAACATTTCCTCTAGAAGTGACAAAAATCTAGAAGAAACTAAGAATAGGTACTATGGCCATTTGGAGGATATAATTGAGTGTGATTTTAATTCCTTTAAAATAGTTTTGTTTGAGGTTAAATGGTGCAGGCTATGGATGCATGAACGTGATCCTGAAAGAACTTTTATTGAGCATGATAATAGATTTACCATGGTTAATACAAGGGAATTTGAACCAGGTACATAGCCTTATGTTCTTCCAAGTCAATGTGAGAAAGTATTTTACTCAGAAATACCTGGTAAAGCAGGTTGGTCATACATTGTTAGATATGATCTAAGAGGAAGACCAGTAAAGTAGAATCATGTAGCCGATGATGAAGATAATAATGAGGAATAAGATCATGATTATGTAGATCAGGAGTAGGTGGGTCATGTATTTGATGTGTTAGACAAAGAAGTTGAAGAAGTTGATCATCCAAATGTAGGAGACGATGATCTCATTGACGATATCGATAACTATAGTAGCGAAAATGACCTTGATGATGATATTGATAGGAATAAGCCTTTCACCAATATCAATTCTGAACCAGATCCTAATACAAATGTTGAGTTGGATGAAGAAGAAGATGGTTGATATTTAATTGTTGAAAAGAAGAGGTATGTCATGTTTATATCGTTTATATGATCTTTATATGTTTTTATTTTGTATAATATAGTATATGAAACATGTTCTTTAGAATTTAAAATTAGGTAATATGGGGAAATCGAGAGTGACGTGAGTGGGGGGGGGCATAATTAGAGCTTCCACCTTCATGTGGTCACCCCTGCTTAGTAGAGAATGAACTATTCTTGAAACCAAGAGGATCTCTATGTGACTGTGCCTAATCATACCAACGATGTAGGTATGCCTTTCATCAATTCATCATTATCATTCTCAAAATTATCATTCTCCAATTATCTTATACAAATCTTACAAGGAAATTGTACTAGGACTAGACATGGGCAACAGTGACATGTGAATGGGGCCAACGTTGAAATTTTTTCAAACTATTTCTAACTGCATTGAAATTTGACATGGATAGACTATTCACATGCCTTAACGATATGGGAGTTGGGTTTCTTAGTTTCCCCCTATCCTGGGAGAGCCACTAGGGTAAGGATACCTAGTAGTATCACCACTAAGCTACCTCTTCATGGACATATGTAACAAGTTTCATTTCCTTCAAGATGAAATCTAATGGTCTATGGATCTTCAGTAATGAAAGAGTTAGAAGCCTCAATTATACATCCAGTGTAGAACTTGGCATTATCCACTCTGAAAGAGCTCACATTTTATCAAATGGGTTGGCACTGTGTTCATTAGAAAGGATTTTAAAGTTACCTAATATTCAACCTCTATGTTTCTATGTGAAATGACTAAGGGGAATTATTTGGATGCCTATCCTTAATGTCCTAACCTAACTTATACAATATTTTGTGATTCGCAAGTGGGCTTATATATGAGTTAGATTAGAGGGTTAATTATTAAGATGAGATTGTGTCATGAACCAAGCATAAACTTTAATATGATTATGTGTGCACTTTTGGTGTGACTAACTTGAATTGAAATGCTTACAAGTGAAACTAAATTGCACTTGAAACGAAATCTAAATTGATAAGCATGTAATAAACTAATATAAATACTAAATAACAAGATCTTTTTCTTTATCTAGGTCTAATTTCAAAATAGAAATCTACTTGCTAATATTCATATTTCAAAATGAAAAGAAATCTACTTTACTCTTTTGTTCATAAGCAAACGGTTTCAAAATAGAAGGCCTCTATTGGTAAGTAAAATATTATGGGTTCAAGGGAACTCTTTTCTTTCACTAAGGGACTTTTCAATTTTGAAATAAATGGAAATAAAAAACAAAAAATAAATCTAATATACATTTGCAATAGAAGAGACATATTACATAATCTTTAAATAACACATTTAATTTTCATTGAGTGGGAATAGCACTCAAGGAGATCATTCTCTAGTACCTAGGTAGTCAAGTTATATAGATAAGGGCATGATTGACCCTCCTTAGTTAGTGCCTTCATATATTATTGTTGGGCCCCACATGTATATCAGATAGATATAGTGCATGACACTCCTTTGTCTCTAGGAACCTACAAACCCTACACTCATTCAGTAAAACTCCTACATCTTTGCATCTAGAAGGAATTCATAGATTATGTCACCACGGTGATAATAAATTGGGATTAATACTCCCACAAAAGAACTAGCATCATTTTGGAATATCTATCTCAAAATGTTCTGTGTGTCATGTTGATCACATGGGTATACCTCTTGATTAACCTTTTTTTGTGGATCCAACAATACTTTGTTAGTGGTATATCTGAAAATACTCCTCTTGAGCCATTGTTTGTAATGAGATAATTCAGGTTAACATTTTGATAGGATGTTAAGTGGTCCCATGGTCCATACTCATATCGTTAATGAATTATGATGAGTAATCCTTGTTTGATTGGTTATTTGTGCACTTAGCTAGGATAGTGTCCCTTCTTTACATGGCATGATTTCCTTACAAATTGTATATGATTACCAATGTTTTATTTAAATAACAGACTATGGTAGTCCTGGACTCACCATACCCATGCTTCGTATGTCCATGGATGATTGGGAGTATTTTTTGATATTTTTTTTTTTCTATTGGTAGATGCTATTGTTGTGTGTGGATGAGTGAATATTCATTGATTATTGCTAACCAATGCTTACAAGTGTCATCCTACAGGGATAATGGTTGATTTTGTTTTCAATGGCTAGTATCTTGATACTATGTGATGTGTTCCCCTTCAAAAAAATTAGTAAGCTTTGTATTATGTGCTAGCTACACCCCTATGAATAGATTTTGAGTGTTTCATATTATTAGTTGGACTCTTCTTTTTGGATGATACCTTGTCAGATATTTACTTTTCATATATACCATTAATGACAGTTGTCACCCAATGATCATTATATCACAAGGTTGGAGGCACATGGGCATTGGGATCATGAGCCTTTATAACCCTACAGTAACAAGAGACATTAATTGAACTTTGACTAGATTGAAAGGTGCGTGCAATTGAAAATACTAACAACCCAAAAATAAAAGGGATCAATACAAAGACTGTCAATGAGAGGTGATTTGGACATGGTGTGTAGGAATAGGCCCAACACCTTCAAAATTATCATTCTCCAAATGTATTATAAAAATTTTAGTAAGTCCTATGTACTAGGACTAGACACGGTCAACAATGACTTGTGAATGGGGCCAACGTTGAAATTTTTTCAAACTGTTTCTGAATGCATTGAAATTTGACATGGATAGACTATTCAAATTCCTTAACGATATGGGAGGGTTTCTGGACTCAAATTTGACTCACACACCCACTTTCTTCCATCATCAATTCATCATGTAAACCATAAACCCTAATTTAGTGGAGTTATCGATTTGTCGGGTTTTAGTGTTCCCAGTGAATGGATGCATTGTTGTTGACATGGAATGGGACAACACATGTACCTTATTAATTTTCTTCCTTCACTTGATGTGGGCCTAGTCATTCCCAGCCTTGAGTTGGAATTTTCCCCTAGTCTTAGTCATCACCCTTCATGACAGTTGTCACCCAATGATCATTAGATCACAAGTTCATTAGTCATCTCCAAGTATCTTCCTTAGAAGCATCTTCTAGGTCACGTAACCCACTTCTAGGTCAGTACTTAATCCATTTCTAGGTCACTTAACCCATTTCTAGGTCACTTAACCTATTTTCCTTATTTTTAGGGTTAACCACTTTCCATAATTATAAATAGGCCACTTACATCATAGAACATTGGCTAGTCATGCCAAAGTCTCTGATCAATGTGTCATTTTTGTCATGCTTTCCTTGGGTACATGTAACATTGTTAAGGATATTTCGTCACGATGAGACACATGAATTGCAATTACAAGGATGATTATAGGCCCAACTTCAAATATTGAGCACAACAAGAATCATCCTTGGGGCCTAAGCCATGAATTGACGATGAAGATCTAAGGATTTAGTCCCTAATACATGATTCATGGGCCCTAATTGTGGATATACATGGCCTATTTTTGGATTTACAAGGATTGTGGATATACATGGCCTAGTTGAATTCCAAAAGCTAAATATATAACAACAAAGTTTCATTGAGCTAAAGGAAATGAAGTAAATTATGGGAGAACCTATTTAAGAGTACGACTAGAGATTCCAATATCTATTTCACATATCAAGGTACAAAATATATGATACCTAGCTACATAATGACAAAGATCCTCCTCTTGTAGGAAAGATAATACTTTCAAAGGAATGTTTTGGTGCAAGCCACCATAATCAATTCAATGGCTAGGTACCTTGGAAACACTGGTGCCTAATTTTTTTAAGATAAGGGTTTAGTAATAATGTATTAAGGGTTCTAAGTAATAATGTAGTGTGTTCGAAGTAATAATGTATCAAGGGTTCAGTGTATTAGAGGGTTAATTTGTTTGAGATAATAATGTATTAAGGGGTTAATGCATTTATAGGGAACTAGTGTGTTTGGGATTATAGTTTCTTAGGGAGTTAATGAATTTATGGATGTACATGTCATCGCCATGCATAAGGTTTTCCCAACAGTATGTTGACACTTATCCACCTTATATTCATAGAATGACATCATTTGATGTTATATTGGATCTATCGGGCCTCAATCATCGACCCTTTTTGTAAGACCTATTTCCCAAAAACCTCCTGGAGGTCCTAGATCCAAGATACAGCTGGAATATTCCTAGGGCATGTGGCCCTCTCTGGTCATGCCACCTAGCATGAAACATGGGACTCATACCACTCGACACGTGGCACTCATTTTCCACCTAGAACTTCATCCAAATATGCCAAATCGATGTGACATGTGGCACCTTCAAAGTGTGACACGTGGTCCTTCCATGTCATGACATGTGGTACATTCATAGAATAAAACATCAGCACCAGGTATTGAATGTTAATACTTTCTTGATGAAATGTAACTATGAAAATTCCCCGAAGACTAACATCTAAGGATTATGATATGGCTAATTAGGGTAATATCATGATTAAGGGATAGATTACCACATTAATTATTGAGGTCACGGATCTACGAGATCTATGGTTGAGACCTCTGATGCTTATATCTATCAATTGTCATGGTTCCTCTCACAACTCCAGTGTGGTAGTGTCATTCCTCTCACAACTCTGGTGTGGCAGTGGCTCCAAGGATGGGACGGTGGAGAAATGAACCTTTCCTTCTTAGGTCACAAGGGCATGGAAAAATATCATGGGATATCATGGATGTCATCAAGCTTATTTGGATGCTTGACATGTGGCTTTGGAGCCTAAAAATCTTTGTTTAGGTCACAAGGGATTGTTCATAAGATTGTTAGGCTGGATGCCTAAAAATGAGGATGAAGTCATCCAAAAGGAACAATTGTACAATATTATTTATTCCCAATTGGGGTATCTCTATATTATCCTTCCTAATGCCCCTCGCTCTCAGTCAGGTGACAAGGATGTATCCATGACTATATCTCGGGGGCTATGGGTTAGGGATTATTAGTCTCGGGGGCTATGAGTTAGGGATTATATATTATATAATATATATATATAAACAATAAATAAATGAAAATAAAACAACATAAAACCAAAAATGAATTACAAATCGCATAGAATACTCGTGTGCGACCACTATACATAGTTGCACACAATAGTGAAAATCACAGCCACTATACACACCACTAGAGCACGAATTTGGAGTTGCTTGGCGCACTCACCACTCACCACTATACACAGTCTCACACCAGGGGTTAGTCACGCAGGCTAGGGCACAAGTATTTTCACACACTGGAGGAGGCTAGGGAACAGTATTTGCACGCACGTGGGAGGAGGCTAGGGCACACAAATTTGTAGAGGAGGGCACATGGTTTTGCACCAGAGGAGGGTACATGGCTGGAGGAAATGGTTTGACTTATTTTTCCTATCTCTTGAGTGTGCATCTTAATTGTTTGATGAAATGTTTGATATAAATGCTTGATAGAATGCTTGATGAAATGCTTGATAGAATGCTTGATGAAATGCTAAGGCATCCTTTTAAAATGAACATAGATGGTTTTAAAATAACCGAAATAACTTAAATAAGCTTAACATATATACCAAAGGAAAATGAGATAAAACAAAGAGAGTGGATGAAGGAGAAAAAGGACAAAACAATAAAGGCCCCTTGGACTTGTCCAAGTATAAGAAGCAACTAATAAACAAGACAATGAATGCACAACTCTAATAAACATAACATATGAGAATACCATATGGCAGAACCCCAACATGTAGTATCAAATCATGCAAGCAAGGAATTGATGTGGCTAAGAAAATTACAAAAATATGTTAGGTTAGAGCAACCGAATCCTACAATTTTAGGATGTGATCACCAAAGTTTCATTGAAATGGCTAAGAATACTAGGTTTCATGCAAGAATAAASARCATTTAARTGCARTAYCATTATGTTTKTGAGMAATTGGAGAAGCATAAATTTTAKCTTGAKTTTTGTGAAACAAGATAGTTGATCACTAACGTAATGACAAAGGTACATATTCRKATGGATTGAGAAGTCTTRTAGAGTATGAGRATAGACATGCATAGCTTTACTAATCCYTRAGATGTTTCAATTTTGAGGAAAAGYMCTTAATTMTAGATCATCYCACTTGAAGGMTTTGAGACCCAAYTGTTATGTGAAAAACCTCTTAAMRACATCCATGATATCCCRYGTATAGGMAAAATATCCCSTRGAGATCCCTCARAGGATTTGGTCATGGYCATTAAGCCTAAGAATMTTTGTTTAGGTCACAARGGCTTGGTTTTYRTYCCCATCCATRGYAAATGTCCTAAGAMTCATTCRTAMTRTGAAAACATACTAATAGTCCACATATTCCTAGTTAGAGTCCTTGTTCATGGAAAAGAAATCCTTTTTTAGGTCCCAAGGCCCTTATTTTCCTCCCCAGGATATAACATAGGCCTTGAATCTCATGTGTGGTGTGAAAAAATCATACTAGTGCCCATATCCCACCCAAAGTCCAAAGATGCCTGAGAAAGGATCTAAGTGGTTGTTTGAGGCCTAGTTCATGGCCCTTGAACTCAAGCAGCTTCATTTTGTGCCTAATCTCTATGTTCTCCTCCCCTTGCCATGGTATATTCCCTAAGACCCATTCTTACTATGAATACATACTAATGGTTCCAAAGGTACCCATAGAGACCAAAGATCCCCTTCACAAGTCTTATTTGGTTGTTCATTGGTTCAATAACTATTACATGAAGCTTGATACTAAGAAGATTCAAATAGGGACTTAACAACTTTTTTTCTTTCCCTAACCATCTTTAAGGGCCCTAGTACCTTACATGGTGTGAAAATCTTACTAATGGCTCTAAGTTTCTGGATATGAAATATTATTTTCCATAATATATTAATGGTGTACACATTCCCAATAGAAGGACTTAGTCTTTGCCATTAGGCATGAGAAATATTTTCTTAGAGCATAAGGCCACGATCCTTTCTTATTATGAAAAATGTACTATTGGCATGAAATATCCCACACGGAGGTGAAATATCCCATACAAGTGTCTTGTGTGGTTGTACAAAGACTACATCACAAAGATCAACAAGAAGATTGAATTTGGGCCTAAGTATCTTATGTTCTTTCCCTAACCATGGGTAACATCCAAAGTGCCATATGTGATGTCCAAAACTTGGGAATAGTGATTGTATCCCACCTAAAGTCTATAGATCCCTTAAAGAGGATCTGTGTGGTGCTTTGAGGCCATTTTCATGGACATTAAGGACGAGAATATTTTTTTAGGGCCTAAGGCCATTATTTCCCTCCCCTGGCAATGGTAGAGGTCCTAATAGCCATTATTATTATTTAAATCATACCAATGTTTCCCATATTCCTAATTGAAGGCCTTCATCTTGGTCATTAAGCACATAAGGTTCATTTAAATCCTAATTCCCTTTTCTCCTTCCCTTAATCACATAAGGAACAAAATACCCTAATATTAGAAAAGATATTCTAACATTATTTTATTCCCTTTTCTCTTTCCATTGGATAAGGTATTCTAACATTATTTTGTTCCTCAATTTATTCTCTTTAGTGACCAAATTGTTCAAGGATTAGAATGACATGATACATTCAATTCATCGTCTAAAGGTGGAAAGGTATTTGAGATTTGGACCCTTTGGCTTACTACTCTCTTAACATGAAAATCATGAGCAAAACCATGGGGGACCTGAATTGGTTTATTCTCTCATGGAGAAACAAGCCTATTCGTTGGTGCAATCCTTAAAAAACTTTGAAAGTTATATCATGAATTATAAGATAATTTCATTTTTTCCTCATCCTACAGTAAATGACATATACAAGTGCATATGTATTTAATTTTTTTGGAGTAGCAATTAGCTGGATGAGTATGAGGCAATCCTTCATTGCGTTAGCCAGTTCAGAGGCAGAACATGTTGTTGCGACAAAAGCTACTAAAGAAACTATGATTATTAAGACTATGCAACAGTGTTGGTATCCAACATGGTAGTTTGGAAATACAATGTGATATCCAAAGTGCCATTGTAATTTCCAATAAGTTGTGGTAGCTAAAGTGCCATTGCAATGGCCAATAAGTCAACTTACAATGGAAAGAGTAAGCATATTGATGTGAAGCACCATGTTTTTAGGAAAATGGACGAGCAAGGTGTGGTAAAGTTAAAAAATTGAATAATGCAACTGATGCACTAACAAAGGCAATCAATGTAGAAAATTTTGTCTTGTGTACAGAGGTGATTGGCATTGACACTTGTTCAAAGTGATTGCCAAGTGGGAGAGTGTTGGAAAAAGCCCAACAATCGCTTTTGACATTGTAACATTAGGAAATTTGCAACATTAAAATGGAATGTACATGGAACTTCCAAGTTTGTTCCTTGATTTTAGCAGGACAAAGCAAATGCCCAAAATTCAAAATTGTAAATTGTATTATTTGTAAGAACCAAAACAATGAATAAAGTGGGCAAGTGTTTGTCCTAGAATATTTGTTTGTCGTGTGTGTCTTG
Source organism: Picea engelmannii (assembly GCA_009831015.1). Classification (NCBI taxonomy): domain Eukaryota; kingdom Viridiplantae; phylum Streptophyta; class Pinopsida; order Pinales; family Pinaceae; genus Picea; species Picea engelmannii. Next base: position 184,678 of record ML779828.1, on the reverse strand, counting down.
TATGACTATTTTTCTTTGTGCTATGTATTTTATGTATTTAGATTAACCAACAAAGTTTTTCACCATGCAATTCCACTATCTTATGTCATGTTTTTCACTGTCATTAAGCACATACCCTACAAAATACCCAAAATACCCTAAAAAAATATTGGTCATTAAGCACATAAGGAACAAAATAATGTTAGAATAGCTTTTCTAATTCCCTTTTCTCCTTCCCTTCTCATTAAGAACATAAGGTACATGTTTCCTCTCCTAGCCATGGTACACACCTTAATACCTATTCTTATTATGAGAATGCACCAATGGTTCCAAAGATACCCTACATAGATCTTATGTGGTTGTTTAAGGACTGCATCACAATTATCATCCCTGATAAGATTCAAATAGGGCCTAAGCACCTTATGTTCCTTGATATAAATTATGCCCAAAACTTGTGAATGGTGACCATATCCCACCCAAATTCCATATATCTCTTAGAGAGGATATGTATGGTGGTTTTAGGCCTTGTTCATATGCAACTATATGCAACTTATGCAACTGTATTGCAACTTATGCAACTATATGAAACTATATGCAAATATGCAACTATATGCAACTATATGCAACTATGCAACATGCAACTTATGCAACTTAAGCAACTTTATTGAACTTATGCAACTTTACACAACTTTATGCAACATGCAACTTTATGCAACAATGCAACTTATGCAACTTTACGCAACTTTATGCAACTTTATGCAACAATGCAACTTACACAACTTTATGCAACTTTACACAACATGCAACTTTATGCAACAATGCAACTTATGGAACTTTACACAACTTTATGCAACATGCATCTTTATGCAACAATGCAACTTATGAAACTATGCAACTATATGCAACTTATGCAACTATGCAACTATATGGGACTTATGCAACTATATGCAACTTATGAATGTGTGACCTATATTCTCCTAATGCAACTTATGAATGCAACTATATCCTCTTAATGGCTCTATGATCCTTCTTAGAGGCATTGAGAGCCAACTATGATGCATAAAACCTGTGAATGGTGCCCATATGGTGTCCTAATAGCCATTATTATTATTTAAAGCATACCAATGTTGCCCATATTCCTAATTGGAGGCCTTGATCTTGGTCATTAAGCACATAAGGTTCATTTAAATCCCAATTCCCTTTTCTCATTCCCTTGATGATGGTACAAGCCTAAACTCCCATATGTGATGTGAAAAAATATTAATGGTGTCCAAATCCCACCTCAAAGACAAACCATGCTAAACATTATCTACATGATCATTCAATGATTAGTTCATAGACCTTGAGGCCAAATATCTCTTAAATAATATCTACATGGTTATTTGAGGCATAGTTCATGGCCCTTGAATTTTAGAACTTTCATTGTGAGCTTAATGTTCTTGTTTTCTTCCCCTAGGCATGGTGCAATCCTTGAGAACCATTCTTATTATGAAAAAGCTATTAATGGCACCAAATATCCCACACAGAGGCTAAAGATTTTTACATATGTCTTGTGTTGTTTTTTGACAACTTCATCATGAAGCTTAATCCTAAGAAGATTTAAATAGGACCTAAAAACCTTATGTTCTATCCCTGACCATGGAAAAGACCTAAGTTCCATACATGGTGTGAAAAAATTGTGAATGACACCCATATCCCACCCAAGCACCATAGTCTATTATATAGGATAGATGTGGTGGTTTGAGGCCTTGTTAATGGACAATGAAGCAAAGAAAATATGTTTAGGACCTAAGGCCCTTTTTTTCCTCTCTAGTCATGGTACACACCTTGAGACCTATTCTTATTATGAAAACGTACCAATGGTTCCAAATGCAACTATATTGCAACTTATGCAACTATATTGCAACTATATTCTCAAATATTGGTGAGTGGTCAAATGCAACTATATTGCATCTTATGCAACTATATGAAACTATATTTCAACTTATGCAACTATATGCAACTTATGAAACTATATTGCAACTATATGCAATTATATTGCAACAATTTCGTATGCAACTATGCAACATGCAACTTATGCAACTTAAGCAACTTTATGGAACTTATGCAACTTTACGCAACTTTATGCAATTTTACGTAACTTATGCAACAATGCAACTTATGCAACTATGCAAGTATATGCAACTACATGAAACTTATGAAAGTATGAAACTATATGGAACTATATGATGGATAGGTGTGGCAATTTCAACTTTATGCAACTAAATGCAACTATATGCAACTGTGTTGGTACTATATTGCAACTATATGCAACTTATAAAACTATATTGGAACTTTTGCAACTATATGAAACTATATGCAACTTATGCAACTATATGCAACTATATTGCAACAATTTCGTATGCAACTATATGCAACTATATTGCAACAATTTCGTATGCAACTATATGCAAATATGCAACTATATGCAATTATGAAACATGCAACTTATGCAACTTAAGCAACTTTATAGAACTTATGCAACTTTACGCAACTATATTGCAACTTATGCAACTATATGCAAATTTTGCAACTATATGCAACTAGGTGTGGCAATTTCAACTTTATGCAACTATATGACAGACAGGTGTGGCAATTTCAACTTTATGCAACTAAATGCAACTATATGCAACTGTGTTGGTACCAAAAACGTATATTGGCACGATAACTTATCTTCTTGTTTTAATGAGTGTACGTACCACCAAATATGTATCTGTCAGATCTATCTTCCTCGAATAATGATCAAGATATAGTAAGAGAGGTTGAAAGTGAGACGTGTTGTACTAGATCTACCGATTCTAGATCAACTAGGTTGGAAAAGTTAAGGAAAAGATTTCGTGCCCAAATGCAATTTTTTATTTCCAACAGAGGGTCGTGTAATTATGATGTTGAGAGCATAGGTGACATTGAGTTTCCCTTGAGGTATAAACATCTAGTGCAATGATGGGCACCTAAGGAGCTACCTGAAGTGGACACAGATTTCTTCATCGGCGGGAGGATGTATCACATTGCTCCTTCCTCCTTACATGGATTGGGGTTATTTTCCATGGATGGCATAAAGGTCGGCTATGGAACTGTAACTGAATTGATGGAGTATGTCGCACCGTTATACAAATACAATCACTGGTTGATGTTGGTCCGATATACGCAAAGTATGCAGAGATACGAAGTTGCGGTAAATTATATACAACTACTAGATAACAATCAAAATAAAGGGGAAACTATGTATATTGATTGAAGGCCAAAAGCTACTGGAAACATTGCGGGCTTTATAAATAGTACATGACCAGTGGAAACAACTAAGAAACAATAGTTCCAGGTGAAGAGTTGTTGATCGATTACAACTTAAATCGAATAGATGGAGAGGGTGACTGTGGAAAGGCACCCACTTTGCCTTAGCAGGTAAATGTTAAATACAGTAAAAACTTATGACTACAACAACTAAATTTCAGAAACTTCATTATTTTTTTTCTGTTATTACTGTAATATTTAATTTTCTTAATGTTACAGGTGAATTTCATAACTTTTATTGATTGATTTATTGTGTCAACATCTGTCTAGGGTGATCATGGTAGAAAATCACCCACTACATCTCTCCAGGGTGACCATGGAAAGGCACCCATTGTGCCTTAGCAGGTAAATGTTAAATACAGTAACAACTTATGACTACAACAACTAAATTTCTAAAATTTCATTATTTTTTTCTGATATTACTCCAATATTTCATTTTTTAAATGTTACAGGTGAATTTCATAACTTTTGTTGATTGATTTATTGTGTCAACTTCTGTCCAGGGTGACTGTGTCTAAGTTTCACCCGCTACATCTATCTAGGGTGACCGTGGAAAGGAACCCGCAGTGCCTCACCAAGTAAATGTTACATACAGTAACAACTTATGACTACAACAACTAAATTTCTTAAATTTCATTATTTTTTTTTCTGATATTACTCCAATATTTAATTTTTTAAATGTTACAGGTGAATTTCATAACTTTTGTTGATTGATTTATTGTGTCAACTTCTGTCCAGGGTGACCATGTCCGATTTTCACCCGCTAAATCTCTCCAGGGTGACCGTGGAAAGACACCTGTAGTGCCTCACCAGGTAAATGTTAAATACAGTAAAAAATTATGACTACAACAACTAAATTTTTGAAATTTCATTATTTCTTTTCTGATATTACTCCAATATTTCATTTTTTAAATGTTACAGGTGAATTTCATAACTTTTGTTGATTGATTTATTGTGTCAACTTCTATCCAGGGTGACTGTATCTGATTTTCACCTGCTACATCTCTCCAGGGTGACTGTGGAAAGGCACCCACAGTGCCTCATGAGGTAAATGTTAAATACAACATCAAAATGCGACTACAAAAACTAAATTTATGAAATTTTACTATTTTTTTTCTAATATTACTGTAATATTTCATTTTTTCAATGTTAGAGGTGAACTTCATAACTTTTGTTGATTGATTTATTGTGTCGACTTCTGTCCAGGGTGACCATGTCTAAGCTTCACTTGCTACATCTCTCTAGGGTGACTGTGGAAAGGCACCTGTAGGGATTCATGAGGTAAATGTTAAATACAGTAATAACTTACGACTACATCAACTAAATTTCTGAAATTTCATTATTTTGTTCTGATATTACTCCAATATTTCATTTTTTAAATGTTACAGGTGAATTTCATAACTTTTGTTGGTTGATTTATTCTGTCAACTTCTGTCCAAGGTGACCATGTCTGAGTTTCACCCACTACATCTCTCCAAGGTGACCGTGGAAAGGCACACGCGGTGCCTCACTAGGTAAATGTTAAATACAGTAACAACTTATGACTACAACAACTAAATTTCTAAAATTTTGTTATTGTTTTTCTGATATGACTGCAATATTTCATTCTTTTAATGTTAGAGGTAAATTTCATAACTTTTGTTGATTGATTTATTCTGTCAACATCTGTCCAGGATCCCACAGAGGATATTGATGAGGACAAAATATTTTATTCGACAAACCCAATGACAACTGTAACGAAGGCCTTGAAGAAGGCTAACATGGAATATCTAGGTTTGATTAGCAAAAGACCCCTGACACAAGAGGACATGGAAAGAATTGTAGAGCTACAAACTACAATAACTAATTTTGGGGTATGTGGAAGCTTTACATATTTTTATTAGCTATGACAATTTCATATACGTTTTTTAGTTTTCTATTTTGTATATGATTTGATAAAGAAAAGTTTTATGTTTGTAGGAGTTTTTAAAACCCATGCATGGGGAACCTGTCGATCCTGCAACTGCTATATGTAGCAGTGAGGGTCTAATGAAAATAAAAGGTCGACATAGCAAAGTGAAAGTAAGGATTTTTGAGCCTCCTAAGGTTACCCTCAAATCCATTGATGAGCGGGGTGATTTTAATTGGCATGACATGATGGAGCATGATGAGTCAGAGCCTGAGAATCCACATGATGACTCCTGAGAGGAACATAGTGTAGGTGCACAGGATACTATTCTGCATGGAGCAGAACGAAATAAAATCACTAGATCACTAGATGTCACCTTTCTAGTGGATGACGCATATGTTCCGATAAAGATTCAGAAGATTGCAGGTAATTGTCCCATTAATTGATTCATTTTTTTCATGAAATTGAAATGGACATTTGTTGATATTATTAATTGATTAATGGATAACACGTTACTACAGGAAACAATGTTTTCTATAAAAACTTACAGGACAAAGAATTGGAGTTGTTTAGCCCCACAATTCGCACATGGTGGAATGGCCAAGATAGCAAAAAGAAAGATGATTTAATAGATCACATGGTAAACTTGTTAGGCAACACTTTCAACAAGAAAGTGGTTACAAAGTTAGCTGATGAGAATTTAAAATACACCAGGGCCCAGTATAGGGATAAATTGCAAATAGACCTCAAGCACGAGTGCCCTCCCATGGTTCCCAAGAAAGAGTGGAAGGCGCTAATAGAGGATGAAAAGGAGAACTTGTTTAAAAAACAAGGACAAAAACTATGATCTGGTCAAGCAAGGTACAACACATGTCATATTATCAATGAAATATGAGCATTTATGTTTTTCTTTCCTTTTTTAAGTAACAATTTCGATATCTATTTTTTTTCAAAAAATCCATATGTAGGCTACCAGACACATCCAAAGAAACAAAGGCCAGAATGGAAAAACACGGGCAACATAAAGTAGGCCAGGGTGGCTACGGAAAACTCAAATCCTGAATAGTAAGATTTAAATGATTAACTGTGGCTAATATTTATTTAACAGTAGTGGACAAATATATTCTTTTGTTATTGGTATTTTTAATGGTGTTATGCATTGCAGTTAAATATGTTCAACACTACTACCACCGAGGAGAACCTAAAGTTTGGTTACAAGCATGGTTTTAAAAGTGTGATTGAATATAGAAAAATCTTGGGCCAAACTCCAATCTCCACAACAATGCAGGTCAATAAAATGAATAAGGAAACCACAGTAGCATGCTTGTAAAGTCTATTCACATTTTATTATATCACCCTTAACTGAGTATTTATGTTTGTTTTCAAGCAACAGTGTTACCGCAGTAGTGAATCAAGTGGTATTCAGCAAACACTACTTCATACAAGGGTCCACATGTCCAGTGATAGTGTAGAGAAGAGTACTCATTCCGGTATGTATGCTTCAGAATTAGAAATATTTACTGTGATTACAGATATTTATTTCCTAACTTATACTTATATATAAGCTTCTCAAAATTGAAGAGCATGTAGCTCAGGAGGGTGAAATGCGAGAGAAACCAAGTGGACAGGAAATTAACGCAAAAATTGTCCCAACTACAGGGATAGGTAAAAAGAAGACAAGGGGAGAACTAGGTAATATTGGGTGCTACCAGGTAAGAAGTGGCTAGAGTTGATAATGGGAAGTCTAAGCTAGCCCAAAAAAACTCCCAATAGGAACAATGGACATCTTATAAAGAATTTTATTGTTGTTCATATTATATGTTCAAGAGTAAATTATAGTAATCCAGGGGACAATTTTTTGCATTAATTTCCTGCCCGTAAAATGTGCCAAATTGTTGCACCGTTAGCGAAATAAGCCCCGAATCATGGAGGTGTTGGGTGCATGGGGGGCCACGTGACCACGTCCCAACGCAAATGAAGGGCTACATTGCAAGATTGGATGTGGTTGCACCATGTGTCGGGCGTGTGGTGTTAACCATTTGAACGTGGTTTAAATACCCGCGCACAAATCTTTGGTGGTCGTATGGGGTGTACATATATACGGGGGTTGGGGTTAAGCCCCAGCCCCAGAACGACGCCCAAACTACACAACAGTTTGAATTTAAATATTATTCAAATCATATATAGTTAAGAAACAACGTGTGGGTGCAATAGCAGCCCAACCCTTGCCAAAGATTTCGACAGTGGGGGAGTGTAGTGGCCATATAAATTTAACATCCCTTTAATTACATAAATTGTAACAATAATACCTACTTGATTTCAAAAAATTCAATAATTCCTTTTAATTGAGCACATACGCATTTTAAATTGATCAATGAATAATAAAATTTTATAACAGAATAAAAACAAATACATAATTTTAAATACCTGGGTATGATGCTAACCCTCTGTTTGTCTGCTTGTCCTGTTGACCTTTGATGAACTATGTAAACAATGCCCAAACCTTGTTCCAACCTGCCAACTAGGGAAACTTCCTAGCTCTAGGATATCATATGGATATCCTGGCCCCCGTGCCCAAAACCTCCAGCAAACTGGTGCCTGTACCGATCCAATCCGACTACATAACTTAACTCTCCTCTCTGCAATCCAAGCGATACCTCCCCCAAAATTCCCGTAGAATGGTAATCCCCCTTTGTAAATCTCCTCCCCCACCATATCCTCTCTTCATCGCCTCTTTCATTTACTTCCTTACCTACCCATTTATTATCGTATCCCCTTATAATTAATATCTTATCCCTTTTAATTAATATCTTATCCCTTTCCGTGTACATAAGATTTTTAATTTAAACAATATAACTTATTATCCCTTTTAAATTTAATACCCATGTTATTGAATATAATAGGTAGTTAATTAATTAATTAATTAATAAAAATTATAACCTTTAATAAATTAATAAATACTTAATTAATATCATTAGACCAATCTTTGTTTAGTTATTAACATGTTAGGAAAAATTAATTACCTAATAAATCTTTTACTTAATAATCCCTAAGTATATATTCTACTAGGGTTGTTACATACACCCACGCTTCAGGAAATTTCATCCCGAAGTTAAGGTGTCTTATGGTACAAAGGAAAAGAAACTTGGTTCAGATATTCATAACAATTAATCGACATTATCAATAAGTAAGTCAAGAAAACTCATGCATACTAGTGTATATGTACAATAAATGCATGTGTAGCTAGTACATACAAGTCTCGTGCATGTACTAATAATCAAAACTATCATCCTTTAGTAATTTAGGTATGCATCCAATCCAGTCAGCAAGACTAGTCTTTTATAAAAGACAACAACCAGTCGATTGTTTGATAAATTTCTTAATTACAATTATCCATTTCAACAATTATATTTAGACAATTGTGGTTTAGTTACGAAATTATGAATATTCATATATACACATTTCTTTTTTTTTTGAAGGGAAAACATTAAATTCCACCACAAGACAGATCTCCATACCTTCTCAACTATTACTACTCATCCTTCCTCCCTAACCTACTTCCATCTCCATTTCTATCCTTCCTCTACTGGACTATATTGGAGCATCAACTATATTGACCTAACTCCAAATAGAACCCGTAAGAGGAAGTGTAACTATATCGACCAAGTTTCCCCAACAAACATCTGACATTCATCATCACACGTCTTGGGGAGCGTGAACTAACATCGTCCTCCCATGACTTCAGGTTTCGGAGGATACACGGTGGGAAATGCCTCCACCGCTCCTAACAGGACTAGGGTCCACACCCTACAATGGACAATACATGGTGGGAAATGCCTCCACCCCTCCTATCAGGACTAGGTTCCACACCCTACAATGGAATACACAATGGCATCGTGTTGCTGGAGGTTTTGTCATCGTTTATTCGGTTTTGGGCAGTGTCATCACCTGAAATCATGCACTGGTCCACATATCATAGAAATGCATACAAACCAATATAAATTCCACATACAATATTCATACCATAATGTTTCTCGGTTAGTGGTCCTGATATCCACTTTCATCATCATTATCCCTTGGCTATTTCATAGCCCATAACCTGCAGATTAGTCTGTAACACAAACTAACGCAGGTGCGCTCCTCAAGCACGTCCACTCACAGGATCTTTCCTCCTTCCTCAGCCCAAAGAACTGAAAGGCTCTTCTATTTCCCTATTAGGAAATTTTCACCCACAAAAACTCTCTCACGTGATCTCCCTTTATTCTATCGGGAAATCGGACTTCGCGACTTCGCGATTCCTGTGGTCACGCATTTGTTTCTCGCGATTCTCTGAAATCCGATGTAAGCCAATGCTTACCATTTACTTTGCTATTCGGGCTCCTCCTATCGGGATTTCGGCACTTGCGATGTCCAAAACAACTCACTTTACTACCCCTCGATCCCCGATACACCGAAACTCCGATGTGCTCGTGAGTTTGACCTATCCACATCCCTCTCACCTCGTCGGGATTTTGGACTTCTCTATATCGCGAATCCTGATGCCTATGACTTTAGGACTTTCCTTTCCTTGAATCCCAAACCAGTATGCCACCTATCCTCTCACCGATTCCTGTGGCCCCATGCTCCTTTAGTTGTCGGGATATCGTGTTTCATGATATTGTGATTCCTGATGCAACGCTTTCCTTGTCTCTAGGACTCCCGAATTGTCGAACCCCGACTTCTTCAGATCTCCCGATGTGAACCCCAAATGATGGGTGGTTTAGATCGAACCTCGGACTTTGCCAAATGAAAAATCAAAACCACTCACTCCTATAAACACCAATGACCAAATCTTCGATCGAGCGGTCAATCGACACATGTCTTACCTGAGATCCACGTCTATGATCCCTTCACTATTGCGAGATTCAAAAATGTCTCAAATTCTTGACCTCTGAATTCCCGATGCCTCAATATCCCGATGCCTTCCCATATTTTCCCCTCTTCTCATGAAGGCTTAAACCCTATGCAACTCCTGCAAAATTGGACGGTTGATGGGTAACTATGTGCAGATCTGACAGTCCATAATCCCTTGATCTTAAACACTGGACGTAACCGTATCCTCCTCACTTCTCTGGCAGATCTGACGGATGGCAGGGTTTCTCTAATCCTCCCCACTGATTCCTGACTGTCGATCTCTTCCCTTTGATGATTTCTATGGAGGCCCAAGTGTTCCTCCTAAATAATTTATCCTTCTGCACGCAAACTTGCGATGCCTGTTAAAACACTTCCCGGCATGAACTTCCTGTGCAATCTTTCAACAGATTTGAAGGTCTTATCCCTCCTGATATTTTCACAACTTCGAACCTCAAAGAGGGTCCTTTCACACACTCCTTGCATGACAAATTTTCAAACACTTCAAGTGCTTGAATTCCTTCGACCCTCCACACACCTGCAACAACATTCCTTCAATGCTCCGCTCAGATTCACAACTGAGACTTTCCTTAGCCTGCACACTCCTTGCACAGCTCCTATAACCCAATTTCACTTCTAGGTGAACGAGAACAAGAGTTAAACTATCTGAGCCTTCTGTCAACACACTCCTTGCGGACAAATTCAATTGCACTCCTTGCAGGAATCCTTGCTCAGATAGAGAAACAATTGAAACTCATTTCTCCTACTTCCTTTCTCAAATTTCAAACACTTAGCAAGAAATCATTCATACATAGCATGTAAAACAAATGCATAACAGGAAGTAAATACTCATGAGCATAGCATTCAGCATACATACACAGAGAACAAACACAAAACCATGGATTTGAATTAAACTCTTATATTAATTCAAGCTCTGTACATGGGTGTTCTTCCATAGCTCTCTACATGCTCTCCTTCTCAATGCTCATAATTATGTTACAATGCACAATGAGTGTGTCTATATCATGTTTCCCTTTTTGTTTCTAAAACTGTCTAATCTAATATTAAATTCTATCTACCTATTTCATCTCAACATAAATGCCTCCATCTACTTCAGACGAGAGTGGGACGCTCAAGGTCTGATTACAATATAAAAGTATGCCTCTTCTTTAATATCACATTTAAGGTTGGTGCATTGTCTTTGAGACAATTTCAAAACTTTGGCTGGTCTTGTCCAGCTGTCCTTCACTTCCGCGCTGGCTCGCTTGTCGTGAGAGATGCTTCTGCATCATACTCCCTCACTTGAAAATATTCATGGGCTCCTATCCATGAGCTCCTACATGGTATATCCATGATTCAGAATCTCTGCTTCAGTCTCCTAGCTGGCATCTTCAACTGGATGGCCCTTCCACTTGACCAAATATTCAAAGTATTCTTTCCGCCTGGTCTTCTTACCAACTTGTTTATCCAGTATTCGCTCCATCTGTGGCTTATCTGCAACTGGCATTTTCTTTTTCCACTGAACGTCTGACTGTTCATCACTTCTAGTCTCTGTTTCCCTAGCTCTGTATGGGTATAAATCTGAGATATTGAATATCAGAGAAATTCCGATCCCATCGGGTAATTCAATCTCATAATAATTTTCTCCAATTTTCTTCAAGACCTTGCAGGCTCCAATTTTCTTCATCTTCAATTTATTATACGTTCCTCTCAGGAACCTTTCCTTTCTCAAATGTGCCAGAATTAAGTCACCAACCTCAAATTGAAGTTGTCTTCTATGTTGATTGGCTCTGTGTTTATATTCTTGGCTTGATTTCAGCAGTCTCTCCTTCACCTGGCTGTGAAGTTCTTTCATCACCTCAGCAAATTCTTTTGCACTAGCGCTCCTAGTCGCAGTCTGTTCTGAATCCCTCAATTCAGAAATCCCCCTCAGATGCATGCCATAAACAATATGAAATGGACTTTTCCCTGTACTCATGTTCACTGAGTCGTTATACACAAACTCTGCCTGCAGATATATATTGTCCCAACTGTTGTGGTGCTCTGTCACCAAGCTTCTCAGCAAATCTCCCAGACCTCTGTTTACCACTTCTGTCTATCCATCCGTCTGAGGATGATAAGCTGAACTAAATAACAAGTTAGTTCCCAGCTTCTTCCATAAGGTTATCCAGAAATGTCCTATGAACTTTGTGTCTCGATCCGAAACAATACTCCTTGGTAAGCAGTGAAGTCGAATGACTTCTTTGAAAAACAGGTTTGTGATGTGAGTCGCGTCACTGGTTTTCTGACATGGGATAAAATGTGTCATCTTCGAAAATATATCCACCACCACAAAGATTGAATCAAAAACTCTTTGTGTTCTTGGCAACCTCAATACAAAATCCATGTTAATTTCATCCCACGGCCTTTCAGGTATGAGCAATGGTTGGTAAAAACCCGCATTCTGCTTCCTCCCCTTCGAATGCTGGCAAATCCTGTATCTTTCCACAAATCTCTTGACCTCTGATCGCATCCCTGGCCAAAAGTATGACTCGCTTAGTTTTGCGAATGTCTTGTCATGACCGAATGATCCGAATGGATCTCCGCACATGAAAGAACTTAGCACCATGTTGATTTCAAGGTGGCGACAAAAGTATTTAAGTGGATTAAAATGACGCTTTCTTGAGTTTTATTTCTCACGCATTTAATTATGCATTTGTGGGAAAAATACTTCATGCATTTTTCATATAAGTTTGATTTATGCTTTTATGAAGTGCTCGTGCATTTTATGAGCTTTAATAACTCATACATTATTATTATTTACTTGTAATTAAAATGATTAATATTTGTGAGAGAAAATTTGTCTCACATATTATTCATTTATTAATTATGGAAATTGGTTTTCATGTGAGAAACCACCTCACACCAATTTGCCATTTTTTCTCAATTGTAGGTTGAAAGAATCAAGGGCATGGTTGGAAAGTGTTTGGGTAGTTTTGAGACTTTTCCATTTTTGAGCCTAAGAAGATTGAAGATCCTACTTTTAAGGATCTTTTTTTTCCTTCTTTGTAATCAGATCCTACAATTGTGGATCTTGTAATTAATGCTCTTAGTTGGAGAGTGAGTAAGGAAAAACTATATATATTCCTTATGTGAGCCATGTTAAAAAAGGAGAAGGAGGAGAGAGTTCTTAGCTATTGAAAGCCATAGTGCTGAGCTAATGAAGAGCCATAGTCCTTGAATGTAAGAGAGTTTTGAGAGCTCACTTTGAAGAAGGAATATAGAATATCTACATCCCAGTTGGAGCAGGTTCGGAGACGTAGCCCCAGAGGTGGCGGGGTGAACTCCATTATCAACATCGGTTGTCTCTCTCTTATTTTCCTTCATGTGTTTTATACTCCTTAATGTTCATTTGTATTATGTTTATGTGTTTTAATGCATTATGAACTAATATGCTCAATAAAACCTGTATAAGCCATAGTCAATTTAAAGATCCTCACATTGTAAACATTTGGGAGAGTAGTACGGGCACCAATAGCCAAGAATCTAGGGATACACAGCGCCAATAGCCAAGAATTCAGGGATACATAGCACCGATAGCCAAGAATCCAGTGCAACAACATCCGTGTTTGTAAAACTTCCGTTAGAATTGGAAAAAACAATTATTAGCAACAATTATTTACTTGGCAGGCGAGAACTTCACCTGATTGATTTTTCCTGCCTAAAGACCTAAGAGCCATAGATCAAAGGTTGAGGTTGAATATATGTGTTGTGGTATGATGGGCGAAACTTGGTTTTGATTGCAGGTTCTATAAATCTTTGTACAAGGGTCGATCATAAGACTGAGAGCCAAAGACATGACACAACATCATGAACGTTAGCATGGAGGCCAAAATATTGATTGTTGAGATACCATCATTGGAATCATAAACCGAAGACCAAATTACAAGGGCACCTTTTTCAAAATAGGTATGTCCATTATAGTTATTCTATGTGAACTATTTAAAAATATTTACCATGTGGAAAGATGGCATCGAAGGGGCACTTTGGAAATGATGCTCGTAATGTTGTAGTTGGATTTTGCGAACTTCCACCTCTAGTACATTTTTTCCATGAGGATTTCTCACCATAGTGCATATTTTGACATCAAAATTTGATGTAATTGCCATGTAAAGGCCACAGTTTACCTCATGCATATCTTGGCCATGATGCACATTTTTGTAATGGGTACATAGAACCATAGAAGTTTCCCATTGGTGCATATCTCAGCATTTGAGTTGGCATAAGAATTGCCTTGAAACTTGATGTAAAGATGATTATGAAGCATTGAAAAAGGCTTGTTTAGCCACTCTTACGTGAGGAAGAGTGAGAGGCGTATTTTTGTGCATTAAGCCTTGTTGGCTTCTTTGTAAAAATTTGATTGAGGCAAGCCCATTTTTGGCATTTTCATGTAAACTTGACCAATGAGTGTGGTTATAAACTCTTAGCAAGTGTTTCAAAAAAAAAATATGTAAATAGGTATAATCAGTCACAGATCCAAGTTATCATCAATTACAGGTTGCAACTTTATACAGATGTGGGAGTTTTCATTCCGATTCTGAAGAACATAGGTGAAGGAGTCTTGGGGGGATGTGCCTTTTTCAGGCATTTGCATTGCAGCAGTTGCAGGTGTTGGTGTTGCGTTCTGATTCCGAAGAACAGGGGTGAAGGAGTCTTAAGGGAACTTTCCTTTCAGAGACATTTGCATGCACTTGATGATGGATTGAAGCTGATACTTTTGGAGACCAAAATTTTCTTTTGTGGGGAGGTGTGATCCGAATGGATCTCCGCACATGAAAGAACTTAGCGCCATGTTGATTTCAAGGTGGCGGAAAAAGTGTTTAAGTGGATTAAAATGACGTTTTCTTGAGTTTTATTTCTCACGCATTTAATTATGCATTTGTGGGAAAAATACTTCATGCATTTTTCATATTAGTTTGATTAATGCTTTTATGAAGTGCTCATGCATTTTATGATCTTTGATAACTCATACATTATTATTATTCACTTGTAATTAAAATGATTAATATTTGTGAGAGAAAATTTGTCTCACATATTATTCATTTATTAATTATGGAAATTGGTTTTCATCTGAGAAACCACCTCACACCAATTTGCCATTTTTTCTCAATTGTAGGTTGAGAGAATCAAGGGCATGGTTGGAAAGTCTTTGGGTAGTTTTGAGACTTTTCCATTTTTGAGCCTAAGAAGATTGAAGATCCTACTTTTAAGGATCTTGTCTTTCCTTCTTTCTAATCAGTTCCTACAATTGTGGATCTTGTAATTAATTCTCTTAGTTGGAGAGTGAGTAAGGAAAAACTATATATATTCCTTATGTGAGCCATGTTAAAAAAGGAGAAGGAGGAGAGAGTGCTTAGCTATTGAAATCCATAGTGCTGAGCTAATGAAGAGCCATAGTCCTTGAATGTAAGAGAGTTTTGAGAGCTCACTTTGAAGAAGGAATATAGAATATCTGCACTCAAGTTGGAGCAGGTCTGGAGACGTAGCCCCAGAGGTGGCGGGGTGAACTCCATTATCAACATCGATTGTCTCTCTCTTATTTGCCTTCATGTGTTTTATACTCCTTAATGTTCATTTATATTATGTTTATGTGTTTTAATGCATTATGAACTAATATGCTCAATAAAACCTGTATAAGCCACAATCAATTTAAAGATCCTCACATTGTAAACATTTGGGAGAGTATTACTCGACCCGTTTACGGACCACCGAAGTGTCTGGCCAATCCTCCGCTATGTTTCTCCTTCAATAGATTCTCCCTCATGGAACAATTTGGAATACACAGTTGATTGCCTTTAAACAACAATCCTTCTTGAATCATGTATTCGGCCCACTGGCTTCTATCTCTGAGAAATGGATTCTCAGTTGCTTCATATGCTTCCTTGAAGTTTGGATTATCTACGTACATGTCTTTGAGATCATCAAAACCCAATGTTTTGACTTTGAATTCCTGCAACAACAAACACTTCCTGCTCAAAGCATCAACAACTTTGTTAGAAGTACCAGAAATATGCTTAATCACAAATGTAAAATTCTACATGTATTCAACCCACTTAACATGCCTTTGATTCAACTTCTCCTGTTGAGTCACAAACTGTAATGCATGGTTATCACTATACAAAACAAATTCCTTCGAAATCAAATAGTGCCTCCACTTTTTCAATACCTGAATGATGGCATAAAATTCTTTATCATATGTGGAGTACTTCACTTTCGCTTCATTCAGCTTCTCACTGAAATATGCAATTGGCCTGTCCTCTTGACTCAAGACCACTCCTATCGCAAATCCGCTTGCATCACATTTTACCTGAAATGTCTTTTGGAAATTCAGAAATACCAGAATTGGTTGTTCCATGATCTTCCATTTCAATAGATTGAAACTCTTCTCAGCCTCTTCTATCCAGTGAAAATATTTATGTCTTTTCTTCACTGTATCCATCATCGCTGCACTGATTCCACTGAAATTCCTAATGAACTTTCAGTAGAAACTAGCCAACCCGTGAAAACTTCTCACCTCAAATATGTTCCTCGGTGATGGCCAATTTTTTATTACCTCCACCTTATCTGGATCCATCCTCAACTCATTTTCCGAAATAAAAAATCCCAAGTAAATGAGCTCTGTCTTCATAAATGAGGATTTCTTCATGTTTATCAACAGCTTCTCCTATTGTAGCTTATGCATCATTGTAGCCAAATGCTTCATATGTTCAGCCTCCCATTTACTGAAAATTAGTATATCATCCAGATATACGATAACAAATTTCCCGATGAAGACCTTCAGGACTTCGTTCATCAACCTCATGAAGGAACTTGGTGCATTTGTTAAGCCAAACGGCATAACAAGCCATTCATACAGCCCTTCGTTTGTTTTGAATGTCGTCTTCCACTCATCACCTTCTCTCATGTGAATCTGATGATATCCGATTTTCAAATCGATCTTTGAAAAATACTTTGCTCCACTTAAGCAATCCATTAAATCATCCATCCTCGGCAATGGAAATATGTACCTGATAGTTATCTTATTGATCACTCTCGAGTCAGTACACATCCTCCAGCCTCCATCTTTATTTGGACTGAGTACTGTTGAAACAGCACACGGACTCAAGCTTTCTCTGAACAAACCTTTGTCCAACAACTCCTGGACTTGTCTTTTGACCTCTTCATTCTCTTGCGGCATCAATCTATACGCGGATTTATTTGGTAAACTGGCTCCTAGTATGAGATCGATATGATGAATCAAACTTCTCATTGGTGGCAATGAACGAGGTAATTAGTCTACTACTATGTCAGTGAACTCTTCCAGTAGTTCCCAAACTTCTTCGGGTAAATCATCTACCCTTGTGCTAGTCAAAACAATCCTCGGTTTCTTGACCAAAAAGAATTGTGGTTCTTCTTTATTCTTCACCTCAGTAAGAAGTTCCTTCCCACTCATGAGAAGTACAGTGTTACTTACTTTCGATTTTACCTCCTTGTCCTTAATTGGAAGCAACATATGAGTCCTCCCATTCTTTTCTAAGGTATATGTATTCATCCTCCTATCATATTGCCATGGTATACCCAACAATAGATGACAAACATCCATAGGAATAACATCACACAAGATTTTATCATTATATCCACCTATCTTGAATTCAACTAAACATTGTTTAGTGACATTTACCTGGTGTCCTTTCTGCAGCCACAAAATTTTGTACAGGCTCGGATGATCAATCGTCTCCAACTCCAGCTTCTCTACCATCTTGGTCGAAACGAGATTATCTGTGCTACCGCTATCTATAATGACCTTGCACACCCTGTCCTTGGTCTTGCAAGCAGTCCTAAAAAGTCTGGTCCTTTGGAATGAACTCTCCACCTCCTTCTCTGGTGTTAAGAGAACTTTCCGCATCATCAGTGACCTTCCGCCTTCAACATCTTCCACCTCAACATCTCGCCTCTGCGCTTCGGTGATGTGAGCTTCTCCAGTTTCTTTCTTTTTCTCTGGACACTCGAATGACTTGTGCCCATTCTTTCCACATGTGAAGCATGTTATTACTCCACCTCTTCCTCTTCCTCTACCTCTGGTACGAGGAAAAGTGTTTTTGTCATCATAATCTCCTCTCTGCTCAGTATGTTGTCTTCTCTGTTCAACGTATTGCCCTCATTGTGAACTTCCACCTCTCTCTACTCGAGTCTGAGGTTTCTTCCAGTCTTACTTGGGCTTCTGATATTTTTCTTGGGCAACCGATTTGCCTCTGGGCTGACTTCTGCCTCGGCCCCTTTGACCTTGCTTTCGGCTCAGCTTCTCTTCAGCTTTTAGAGCCATCTAATAAGCATCCTCCATATTCTTGATGGTTACCATGCTCATCTCATCCTGAATGTCGTATCTCAGACCATTCATGTATTTGACAACTTTCTCATCATCACTCTCTCGATGACCTGCTCTGATGTTCAGTCTATAGAATTCCTCAGTGTATTCTTTCATTTTCATCAACTTCTATCTCAGGTTCTGCATTCTCCTGAACAGAGTAGTTTGATAGTCCCTGGGGATGAATTTTTCCTTCATCTTTGCAATCATCATGTCCCAGCTTTTGATCTTTTGCTTTCCCTTGCAGCATCTTTCATCTTGTATCTCACTCCACCACAATGTTGCATGTCCATTTAACCTCGTGACAGCATGCCTGACCTTCTTATCTTCTTCAAGATATTCATAGTCGAAGTATGTGTCAAGAGCTCTAATCCAGTCTAGAAGCTCTTCTGCACCCAAGTTTTCCTCATAAACTGGAATGTCCATCTTTGCTTTTGCACCCATCCTTGCAATAGCTTTGATTAAATGTTCATTTGCAGCATCCTCAGCTACAACTTCTTCTCCACTTTCAGCTTCAACTTCACTTTCAGAATCACTAAGATCCCCAACGCCAACTGTGCGTCTTTGTGCTGTCTCCATGTCTTCGAGTCTGGCTTGTAGATCACGCATTTCCCTCTCCATTTCTAGATTCTGCACTTGCCTACCCCTTCTTCTCAGGTTTTCCCTTTCCTCTGGGTTGGGTGATTTCCTATCCCTTCTCCTTGGTGGCATGGTGAACCCTTCCCTTCTCTGCTATCGAAAGAAAAGACTCCTTCTTGGGCTCTGATACGACTTTGACGTAGGCGCGCTCCTCAAGCACGTCTGCTCACAGGATCTTTCCTCCTTCCTCGACCTGAAGAACTGAAAGGCTCTTCTATTTCCCTATCAGGAAATTTTCACCCACAACAACTCTCTCACAGGATCTCCCTTTCTTCTATCGAGAAATCGGACTTCACGATTTCGCGATTCCTATGGTCACGCGTTTGTTTCTCGCAATTCTATGAAATCTGATGTAAGTCAATGCTGACCCTTTACTTTGCTATCGAGGCTCCTCCTATCAGGATTTTAGCACTTGTGATGTCCAAAACAACTTGCTTTACCGGCCCCCGATCTCCGATACACCGAAACTCTGATGTGCTCATGAGTTTGACCTGTCCACATCCCTATCACCTCATCGGGATTTTAGACTTCGCTATATCACGAATCCTAATGTCTATGACTTTGAGACTTTCCTATCCCCGAATTTCAAACCAGTATGCCACCTGTCCTCTCACAGATTCCTGTGGCCTCGCGCTCCTTTAGTTGTCGGGATATCATGTTTTGCAATATCGCGATTCCTGATGCAACGCTTTCCTTGTCTCCAGGACTCTCGAATTGTCGAACACTGACTTCTTCAGATCTCCCGATGCGCATCCCGAATGATCGGCAGTTCAAATCAAACCTCGAACTTCGCCAAATGGAAAATCAAAACAATTCACTCCTATGAACCCCGATGACCAAATCTTCGATCGAGCGGTCAACCAGCATGTGTCTTACCTGAGATACATGGCTATGATCCCTTCGCTATTGTGATATTCAAAAAGGTCTCGAATTCTTGACCTATGAATTCCCGATGCCTCAATATCCCGATGCCTTTCCAGATTTTCCCCTCTGCTCATGAAGGCTTAAACCCTATGCAACTCCTGCCAAATCGAATGGTTGATGGATAACTATGTGCAGATCTGACAGTCCACAATCGCTTGAGCTTAAACTACGGATGTAACTGTATCCTCCTTGCTTCTCTAGCAGATATGACGGCTGGCGTGGTTTCGCTAATCCTCCCCACTGATTATTGACTATCGATCTCTTCCCTTTGATGATTTCTACAGAGGACCAACTGTTCCTCCTCAATAATTTTTCCTTCTGCATGCAAACTTCCGATGCCTATTAAAACACTTCCCGGCATGAACTTCCTATGCAATATTTGAACAGATTTGAAGGTCTTATCCCTCCTAAGATTTTCACAACTTCGAGCCTCAAAGAGGGTCCTTGCACGCACTCCTTACACGACAAATTTTCAAACACTTCAAGTGCTTGAATTCCTTCGACCCTGTGCACACCTGCAGCAGCAGTCCTTCAATGCTCTGCTCAGATTCACAACTGAGACTTTCCTTATCCTGCGAACTCCTTGCACGACTCCTATAACCCAATTTCACTTCTAGCTGAATGAGAACAAGAGTTAAACTATCTGAGCCTTCTATCAACACACTCCTTGTGGACGACTTCAATTGCACTCCTTGCAGGAATCCTTGCTTAGATAGAGAAACAATTGAAACTCATTTCTCCTACTTCCTTTCTCATATTTCAAACACTCAGCAAGAAATCATTCATACATAGCATGTAAAACAAATGCATAACAGGAAGTAAATACTCATGAGCATATCATTCAGCATACATACACAGAGAACAAACACAAAACCATGGATTTGAATTAAACTCTTCTATTAATTCAAGCTCTGTACATGGGTGTTCTTCCACAGCTCTCTGCATGCTCTCCTTCTCAATGCTCAAAATTATGTTACAATGCACAATGAGGGTGGCTATATCCTGTTTCCCTCTTTCTTTCTAAAAATGTCTAATCTAATATTAAATTCTATCTACCTATTTCATCTCAACATAAATGCCTCCATCTACTTCAGAAGAGAGCGGGACGCTCAAGGTCTGATTACAATATAAAAGTATGCCTCTTCTTTAATATCACATTTAAGGTTGGTGCATTATCTTTGAGACAATTTCAAAACTTGGGATGGTCTTGTCTAGCTGTCCTCCACTTCCGCGCTGGCTCACTTGTCATGAGAGATGCTCCTGCATCACAAACTCATACATTTCTATGCATTATCATCATGTAATTGCATACTATCATCATTTGAATTTGGTATCCCTGTACCGATAATTTAACATCAAAGTTTTCCAGTTAGAAATAGATCTCATAATATCCCATAATTCGATTTCGACACCCATTCATAAGATTATCATTTACCCAAAATAGATTGCATCATATCCAACATCATCCTAATAGCATTTAAACATTCATTAAATTCACATTCTCACAATACGTCGCATCATATACATTATCATCAATAACATTTAAACATTCGTAAAATTTACATTCACATAATAGATCGCATTACATACATCATCATCAATAACATTTAATCATTCATAAAAGTTCATACATTTAAAGTTTAGGTGTATCACTTAATAGTTTCATTGTGA
>ML779828.1:115456-144303 GCA_009831015.1 Picea engelmannii | reverse complement strand
TTAGACCAATCTTTGTTTAGTTATTAACATGTTAGGAAAAATTAATTACCTAATAAATATTTTACTTAATAATCCCTAAGTATATATTCTACTAGGGTTGTTACATACACCCACCCTTCAGGAAACTTCGTCCCGAAGTTAAGATGTCTTATGGTACAAAGGAAAAGAAACCTGGTTCAGATATTCATAACAATTAACCGACATTATCAATAAGTAAGTCAAGAAAACTCATGCATACTAGTGTATATGTACAAGAAATGCATGTGTAGCTAGTACATACAAGTCTCATGCATGTACTAATAATCAAAACTATCATCCTTTAGTAATTTAGGTATACATCCAATCCAGTCAGCAAGACTAGTCTTTTATAAAAGACAACAACCAGTCAATTGTTTGATAAATTCCTTAATTACAATTATCCATTTCAACAATTTTATTTAGATAACTGTGGTTTAGTTACGAAATTATGAATATTCATATATACACATTTCCTTTTTTTTTGAAGGGAAAACATTAAATTCCACCACAAGACAGATCTCCATACCTTCTCAACTATTACTACTCATCCTTCCTCCCTAACCTACTTCCATCTCCATTCCTATCCTTCCTCTATTGGACTATCTTGGAGCGTCAACTATATTGACCTAACTCCAAATAAAACCCATAAGAGGAAGTGTCACTATCTCGACCAAGCTTCCCCGGCAGGCATCTGACAGTCATCATCACACATCTTGGGGAGTGTGAACTAAAACCATCCTCACATGACCTCAGGTTTCAGATGATACACGGTGGGAAATGCCTCCACCCCTCCTAACAGGACTAGGTTCCACACCCTACAATGGAGGATACATGGTGGGAAATGCATCCACCCCTCCTAACAGGACTAGGGTCCAAACCCTACAATGGAATACACAGTGGCACCATGTTGCTGGAGGTTTTGTCATCGTTTATTCAATTTTGGGAAGTGTCATCACCTGAAATCATGCACTGGTCCACATATAATAGCAATGCATCCAAACCAATATAAATTCCACATACAATATTCATACCATAATGTTTCTCACTTAGTGGTCCTGATATCCACTTTCATCATCATTATCCCTTGGCTATTTTATAGCCCATAACCTGCAGATTAGTCTGTAACACAAACTCTTACATTTCTATGCATTATCATCATGTAATTGCATACTATAATCATTTCAATTTGGTATCCCTGTACCGATAATTTAACATCAAAGTTTTCCAGTTAGAAATAGATTTCATAATATCCCATAATTCGATTTTGACACCCATTCATAAGACTATCATTTACCCAAAATAGATTGCATCATATCAAACATCATCCTAATAGCATTTAAACATTCATTAAATTCGCATTCTCACAATACGTCGAATCATATACATCATCATCAATAACATTTAAACATTCGTAAAATTTACATTCACATAATAGGTCGCATTACATACATCATCATCAATAACATTTAATTATTCATAAAAGTTCATACATTTAAAGTTTAGGTGTATCACTTAATAGTTTCATTGTGACTTGAAAATAAAGTATATAGGCCTCACGTAATCCTAGCCTTAAAAGGTGGTGTTACATACACCCAACCTTCGAGAAACATGTTCTCGAGGTGGTCAAAAAAGTGAGGGATAGTCTCATCATAGCATCTCGGCGTCTTCCCAAGTAGCAGATCCTGGACCATACTTATCCCACTGGACCTTAACTTGGTCTACTAGACGGTTCCTGAGCTGTCAAACTCTACTGTCCAATATGCTTAACGATTCTACCGTGAGGGTTCCCACGTCCGATACCTGCAATTCCTTCCAATTTAGTTTATGTGATTCATCAGCAACATAATGATGTAAAATAGATACCTGAAATACATTATCAGTTTTATGCAACTGGGGTGGCAGTACGAGATGATATGCAACGGGTCCAATTTTCTCTTGGATCCTGAATGGTCCTATAAATCAAGGTGACAAATTTGTCCCCTTCCCGAACCGTATGGTACTCTTATTAGGCCTGATATGAATGAAAACATGGTCTCCCACTTCATAACTTCGGTTGGTCCTGTGTGCATCTGCATAGCTTTTCTACCTATCCTGTGCTTCCTTTAGTCTCTGCCTAATCTGAATCACCTGTTCCTCCATTTCTTGAATCAATTCTAGCCCAATTGTTACTCGGTCTTCTAGTCTATCCCAACTCAATGGTGTTCTGCATGGCCTCCCATACAAAGATTTGTAGGGTGGCATTCTGATAGAGCTATGATAATTGTTATTGTAGGCAAACTCTACCAAAGGTAGGTACTTCTCCCACTGGGTTTGATTATCCATTACATACATCCTAAGCATGTCTTCCATGACTTGATTTACTCTCTCAGTTTTCCCATCTGTTTCAGGATGATAAGTTGTGCTTAAGTTCAACTAAGTCCCCAACATTGACTGTAAACTTGTCCAAAACCTAGAAGTGATTCTGGAGTCCCTATCTGAAACTATCTTCTTAGGTATCCCATGCAAACGGATAACCTCGCTTACAAACACACATGCCACATCAATGACATCGTAAGTGTCTCTAACCGGAATAAAATGAGCACTCTTGGTTAACTTATCCACTATCACAATAATGGCATTGTGTCTATGAGATGTGAGCGGCAACCCCACAACAAAATACATAGAGATGACTTCCCATTTGGACATAGGAACATCAGGTGGTTGTAGGAGGCCTGTCGAGTGATGGTGGTCAGCTTTCACTTGTTGACACTCCAAGCATTTGGCGATCAAATGCACTACATCACGCTTCATGCCTACCCAGAAGAAGAGCTTCCTCATATCTGCGTACATCTTCTACACACCCAGATGTGCACAATAAAGTGCTCTATGGGATTCCTTTAGTATGATGCTTCAAATATCCCCATTCTCAGGGATGTACATCCTTCCTCGATATCTTAACAGTCTGTCTATTTCCAGACTATATCCTTCATGCTTTCGATCTAAATGCCTCCCGCTCTATAGGTTTGAAGTAACCTTTAAAAACCAACTGTCTTCTGGGAGTTGTGTCAACACATGTTCCCTCAGATTGACCTTTATCGTTACCAAGGAGAAGATACGTGGTCTCCTACTCAAGGCATCTATGACCACATTTTCCTTTCCCTTGATGTACAAAATACAAAAATCATACTCACTCATAAACTCGCTCCATTTCCTTTGCCTGGCATTCAGATCTCTTTGAGTGAAGAGATGTTTTAAACTTTGATGGTCTGTTTTGAGCTCAAAGTTTCGCCCCACAAGATAGTGCCTCCAAATTTTCAGAGCTAACATTACAGCTTCCAACTCTAAATCATGAGTCACGTATAACTCTTCATCTTTTTCAATTTCCTTGACGCATAGGCTATCACTCCTCCATCCTGCATTAGAACAGCCCCCAACACTTGCTTCAAGGCATCCGTGCAGACTATGAAGTCCTTTTCCATATCTGACACTCATAGAATTGGCGCACAAGTTAGTAACCTCTTAAGCTCAATGAATGCACTGTCACATTCTTCTCTCCATTCATACCTGACACCCTTATGCTGCAAGGTGGTCATGGGTTTTTCTATTTTGGAGAATCCTTCCACAAATCTCCGATAATAACCTACTAGCCCCATGAAGCTTCTCACCTCATGGGCATTTTTCGGCACTGGCCACTCCATAATGGCCTTTACCTTTTCTGGGTCCACAGAGATTCCTTCGCCGGAAATGATATGACCTAAATAGTGGATCTCTTTCTGGAAGAAGGAACACTTCGACAGCTTCCCATACAATTTGTTTTCTCTAAGGCAGGACAACACTATTCGCAAGTGTTTCTCATGTTCTCTTTCATTCTTGGAATAGATGAGGATGTCATCTGAAAAGACTTGTACAAAACTGTCTAAGTACTTCTGGAATACGTCGTTCACGAGGCTCATGAATACTGTTGGCACATTGGTTAATCCAGAAGGTACTACAACAAACTCGTAATGTCCAAACTGAGTTCGAAAGGCAGTTTTTGGGATATCACCTTCCTTAATCCTTAACTGATGATACCCTTATTGCAAATCAATCTTTGAGAATACCGCTGCTCCTTTCATCTGATCGAAGAGGTCATCTATTTGTGGCATTGGGTACCTATTTTTTACTGTATCACAGTTCAAGTCCCTGTAGTCTATACACAATCGTAAGGATCCATCCTTCTTCTTTACAAAAATTACTGGTGCGCCCCAAGGTGAGACACTGGGCCTTATTAGCCCTAATTCCAGTAACTCTTTCAACTACATTTGCAATTCACATTGTTCCGACGCTGTCATCTGATACAGAGTCTTGGAGATTGATTTTGCACCAGGTTTCAACTCAATAGTAAAATCAAGCTCCCTCTAAGGAGGTAACTTTGGTAACTCGTTTGGAAAAACATCCTGAAATTCTAACAATACCGGGTACTGATCCAATGAGGGTCCCTTCCTTTCATTTACTGCTTCCACTACATAATGTCGACACCCTTGCCTCAAGCATCGCTTAACCTTCATAGTTGATATAAAGTGTAATGACACTTTTCTCTGTACACCTTGGATCTCTACTGGTCTTCCTTCATCGTCGACACAAAGCACCGTCTTTGCGAAACAATCTACCAAATCTCAATGAGCTGTTAACCAATCCATTCCAATGATTAGGTCATATGCCCCAAGAGCAGTGACGTATACCTAATAAAGTAGTTAAAGATATTTAATTACTTTATTACTTAATAAAGTAGTTAAAGATATTTAATATAAATTGTTGTAGAATATTTAATATTTTTTAAATAAAGTTTTTTATATAATTGGCAAAGTTTATTGTCATGAAGTAGTTGGAAAGTTGTTTAAGTTTATTGTCATGAAGTAGTTGGAAATTTGTTTACTCTATATTAACTTATACATAAATAAATAGAAATTGAGTAATTGATTTGTCAAAAAAAAATAGTTGTGATATTTAATGTAACTTGTCGTATTAAGAAAGTTGTTAATTATTTAATGTAATTTGTAGTTTTTAATTATTTATTAACTTAGGAATAAATAATTTTTAAGATTTGATATTTTTTAAAATGAAATTATTTATATATACAGTTTGAGTGAACTTAATGGTTAAGAACATGTGTTTCCTCATAAGAGGTAACAAGTTCAAATCCTGAGTAGGTTTAATGGTTAAGAAAATGTGTTTCCTCATAAGAGGTCACAAGTTCAAATCCACAGGGGTAGGGTATGTATACCTCCTTGAAAATTGCTAGCATTTATGAGATTGGGCACATGTCCTAAACATTTCATACCCGGATAAGGATGCTTGCAAGGAAGGACTCAGTGGAGTCCTCATGAAAGAAGGACATGTAATCATCTATGAATCTAGGAAATCAAGTAAGCATGAGAATTTCTATGTTATTCATTCTATAGATCTTGTAGCCATTGTTCATGCCTTGAAGATGTAGAGACACTACTTTCTTAGAAGAAGGTTTGTATTGATGACATATCACAGTGGGATCAAGTATCTGTTTGATCAACCATGTTTCAATGATAGACATGCCAGGTGTGTTACACGTCAAATTTACTCAACTGGATAAGTGTCGCATGTTCCTCTCAATTGTCGTAAGTGTCGCATCTTCCTTACAACTTTCGCAAGTGTCGCAAGTTGTTCATAAGTGTCACAAACGTTGTTCAAGCATACTGCCTTAACAACGACACTAAGGAGGCACTTAAAACATCTCATACACTGGGTTTGGAGAAGGAGAAATGGTTAACTGAAGTCAAGGGACTCTTGACACCTGAAAAGATCTCTGAAACAAAGGTTTTGGGGATGAGCGCTCCCCCATATTAGTCTAGGGAGTGCTGGCGCTCCCCTATAAGGCTTCAGGGAGCGTTATAACCATCCCATGTCCCCTCTGAAAGAGCCCTATCCACCCTTAGGGCACTGGTGCTTCCCTTAAGCTTCTTAGGGAGTGCTATAGTGCTCTGATGCCCCTTTTGAAGGAGCGCTGCCTAATCTGAGGCAATAGTTGGCCTCTTGAGGAGAATAAGGAGAGGATCTTTCAAGATTAGAAGGCAGTTGCATTTGAATTCTTGGTTTCATCAGGACATCCATGATATAAGGAGGAGGTTCCCTAACTTGTTCTAAATACAACTCAAGAGGATAAGCTCCTCTTAACCTATATAAGCAAGCTCTATGATGGTGAAAAGGAGAATCACACCAAACTTATGATCTCATGAGTGGTGTTGGAATAGAGCTGATTGGAGGAAGAATTGCTAGCATGAAACCTATGATCTTATAGGAAACACACAGTTAGCCAAAGGAGAGTGATCAGCGAAGCTTCTGTTATCCAGGTTGTGGATCTTTCGAGCAAGGGTTAGATGAAGGGGACTTGGCGAAGCTGTCGCATTCGCATCTACAATTGTAAGTACTGCTGTCGTTATCTCATTAATATGAAACGCTTGGCCTGTTTCTTTCTAGTTTGTGTCTAATGTTACATAAACTTATCATTTATAGATAGATCTATTTTCAAGCTAATATAAATAGAGTAGGAAGTGGTTGTATCTTGTTTGTCCACAGAACTCAGCGAGGAGAAAAGGATCGAAGCGCAACTCGGAGCGTGCAGGGACAAACGTCGATAAAGAGGTACTTTTGTTCTCCTTCCTTCTCATGTGTTAGTTTAGATATATTTGAAAGGAAGTCAGTGTCCACGCTAATAATTTTTTGTCTTAGAGTTAGGGTCAAGCTCTTTGAGGCAATCTACCTGTCCGCAAGGAGATTTTCCTACAACATAAACTGGCAACTCCACTGGGGAGATAGCCTCAAATCAAACTTCTTGTTTTGATTTCTCCTCATCGACCTAGTTCTACCCCTTGATTGTTTCAGACCTGGTCCACTCCCCCTTTGATTGGTTTCATGAGCTGATTGGCTCTCTAACCCATCATACTCAGCTTAATTGTTGAAATTGAACTGCAATTTTTGAATTTTTGGCATTTTTTGAGAGTGTTTTGAACCTGGCGCCCCTGTCCTTGTGTTAACAGAGTGCCAACGCTCCCTAAAAGCCTTGCACAGAGTGCTACAACACTCCTTGCCTTTGGCAACAGAGCGCCAGCCCTCCTTTGGCCAGTAAATCTTCCGGAATTTCTCTTTCTGGGTTTTTTCTCTGTGCCTCTCTTGCTGGGTAACCTTGTGAGTCAATGCTTCTTCCCTTCCAACTTTGACATCTATCTTTTTGAAGAACGAACATCTTACTATTTGGTTTGTATCCTTCTTCACTATTGTTATTGAGTTTTTCTGTTGTTTGGAGTCTGAAACCCATGCATTGTCTTTCTCTCCTCATCAACTGAACGAAAAACGTTGGTGAAGGTCATCAAAGGTCTACATATCTTTTCATTTTGATTTTAGTCAAGGTCATTTTTCTTCAACTTTTGCTTTTTGGGTGCGAAATTTGTTTTCTCTTTGATTGTTTCTTTTCTTTTGCTTTTTGTTTTGATTGCAACGAAAAGGTGTATTGTTTGTATGACTTTGGCTTGTGCTGGTCTGATTTTCATTCATCCAAGAAGGTAATTAGCAAGACAAGCATTCTGTTGAATTGATCATTAGTCATACGCAAACAATAAAAAGCATCTTCATGATTGATTGTGCATATTAGAAGGTATCTCAAAATTTTTAGTGTCATATCAGGATTTGATTGAGAAAAAGAATTGTTTGAGGACATTCGTTGTTTGCACTTGTTAGTGAAAAGAACTCTCTCTCTCTCCCTTAGATAGATGTTCATCGAAAAGAAATGAATGCTTATCATTTTTGATGCATTTTTGGGACTGAGTCATAATTCCATTCGTTTCACTTCCATGCACCCCTTTTTTAGTAAAGAACAGCTATAAAAATCAACGCTAATTAAAAATTATCTAGAACTTTTTCTTTTCTAGGATCCTCCACCAACAGTAGAATAGGCTTAGTACTTTGGATTAGGCTGTGAACATAACTCTCCAAAGTTTTCCAAAACAAACAATAGCATCCTGAGTTAGGGAGAGTCAAATCCAATCATCGTATAAGTCTACCTAGGATCCCCCTCTCACACAGGGGTTATGCACGAGGTCGCATTCGAGTGAGCTACGGGGACTAACCCTCCGTGGTTTGACTGATTGTGGTGGTCAGATCGTATTATGGGGGTCACTTCAAGGTAAATCCACAATTACTGTGTGGAATCCTTTTAGTTGATTTCGTGCTCGATACCCTGCCCGTATGTTCGGATTGGACTGTCGACTGTTCCCGTCCAGGCGCTGACTATGAATTGGTAACCTTAGTGGCCATAATCGTTAGGGTCTTACATGAGGTGATGGTGATGGGAAGTCTCACTGTACCTAGAACAAACATTGGTCAAACTCACTCGGGCTCCTTGGAGGGTAAATCCACAATTACTGCATGGAAGCTTGCACCAAGGCGTAAGTCCGTTAAACAGGTCGCCATTGTAACTGTTCCACCCTATCCCCACCCCTTCTAGACTTGATCACGTGACGTTGGATTTGATCACCAACTAGTACGGTCATCAAAAGAAGGTCCTATTTTCTTGGTTGAAATTCTTAGATTTTT
The DNA here is from genome assembly GCA_009831015.1 of Picea engelmannii. Lineage (NCBI taxonomy): Eukaryota > Viridiplantae > Streptophyta > Pinopsida > Pinales > Pinaceae > Picea > Picea engelmannii. The sequence continues at coordinate 135,702 of ML779828.1, read as the reverse complement.
ATTAGCATATGTTGTTTCTTTTTGGTAGTTGGCCATAGATCTTTTTCGCCGACTCTTTTTCGCCAACATCGACCCTCCACGTCGTTCGCGGAGGCTACAGGGACTTCCTCCAGAAAATATGGAAGGAAACACCCCTTTACCCCCTCATTCTATGGAGGAATCTCCTCAACAGAGCGAGGTTCAAAACACTACAACTTCCCATGAAGAAGTTCCCACTCCTTTGGAGAATTTTCGAATTGTCTCGGAATCTACGGAAGCTTACTGCATTCCGGATGGATATAAATGACGTATCCTCCATCTCAATTCCACTGGTGAATTTGTCATCGTCAATCCTTCTAAAATTCCGGTTGGGTCTCATCAAAGCCCTTTAGCCGATGACCCTTTTTGGACCGTAGACATTGTTCGGAGCCCACCACGCCTGGTGCGAGATCTTTATGGAACTGGAGAAGGTGTCGACATACCTTTTTCCTACATCGTACCTCCGAATCATTTTACCAGTACCACCACTTTTATAGCCACACCACCCATTGGTCTGAACATCTACAATGGTCCCTCACATTCCGATTATTCCCACCGGTAATGCGGTGGTCAATCAAGCTGCGATTGGTACACCTGTAACACCAAGACCTACACTCCCTTTTGGATTCAGGGCACTGAATGCTTCCACTGCCACCACTGCCCAAGCTACCACTACCCAAGTTATACCAGGAAGTTCCATACCTATCCAGTAACCCAGAGGGACCGATCTTGGTGGTCCTAACCCGCTCGGTGGCACCGGTCAGTCTTCTACGTCTGGCTTTCAAATTTCAGGAACTCTACCTCAAGCTGGGGGACATCCTCCCACCGTAGGATAAATTCCATTTGGGGGGAACCCTCATGCTGGGGGACAACCTCAATCCGGAGTCTACCATCAACCACATGGACAAAATGTGTCTATCGCACCTAATCTGTGGAACGTCCTTTTTCAAGGAAACCCATAGTTCTCGGCAGGACAAAATGCTCAGACTCCGCAACAACCCCCTTTTGGACAAATGCCAAACCCAATCTATAACCCAAAAAACCCGTCCGGTTATCCTCCACTCACACATGATTCTCAAAACACCTCAAAGCCTTTGTACTCTGGTCAAAACCAACCTCACATAAGAGGGCCCACTAGTTATAATTATCCACATAACCCAGTAATGGGCCCCACTGGTGTCTGTCTGCCACACCAACATTACCCACAGGTTAACCGACAACTACCTTTTCTAGCTACCCTGGATCTTCCAGAATTGTCTTGGTTAACGAATGATCCTATTTATCATTCTCCGGTTTGGCCAGCTATTCCAACTAAACTTCCTTCTGATATCCCAAAATTCGACGAAAAGTCTGGAGAAGACCCAAACAACCACGTGATGACCTTCCATTTATGGTGTTCATCCAACTCCCTCATGGACGATTCTATTCATTTGCGTCTTTTCCAACGAACACTTACAGGTTCCGCAGCGAAATGGTATATCAAACTACCATGTGCATCGTTTCACGATTTCAACTCCCTCGCCATGTCCTTCCTCACACACTTCCAAATGCCCATTCGATATGAGATGGGTACTAAACTATTAACCTCCCTTCTCCAGACGACTTCCATACATATCTCCGATCATATTCATGAATAGAGACGATGATGAAGGCTAATCAAAGTGGTCATCCCAGACCAATTGTTAGCAGAATGGTTCACTAAATCATTGCTACCCCAAATCGCTCGTGATGTTTCCATGGGTGGTGTGGTCATCGAGGAAGAAGCCATTGCTCGAGCTCAGTATTTAGACTTAGTCTATTCACAATCCAGTACTCTGTACGAGTTGATACCAAATGCTACCTGTGCCACTAACGATCCATCCAAACCATCGTTTGCTTCCCATGTGGATGGAGTTATTGGCTATGTCAAAACCCAATCTGCTACCCAGTCGGCTGGGACAATTCAATGACCCACTTCGACGACCGCTCCCAGCTCGACTGCACCCTCTGCTACCCCCCCTCAAACTCAGGTCTCTGAGGTGAATGCGGTCCAATCAACCCCTTCACAAAAACTTGGGGGCAAGAAGAAAGCAAGAAATAAACCAAAGAAAAACAATGACAATGAACAACCCAAAACCCAACCGCAAACCCCTGCTGCCGGAAAAAAACCACAATGAAAAATGAAATTCCCATGTCTCATTTGTGGAGACGATCACTACACTCAAGACCGCCCACATCGCGATGAAGTGGCCAAACTTTTCAAGGGGAATTCACAACCCGTTGTGCTTACTCAGCCTTTTCCACAGCAGCAATCTTTGGTTGCTCAAACCCCCACGGTGGGGGGCAGTTCCAACCAGCCCCATGATGAGGCCTTGACAAGTGCCCACATTTACATGTTCAATGGGGTTAATCTAACCACTCGCTCTGCGACATATGACATGCCAGTTAAAATGGATAAGCCGAAGACTACTAATGGTTCTTCGCCGGACCCGTCACCATCTTCTGCGAATCCTCCATCTGTTAGCCCTTCATCCGGGCCACACCAGATTGAGAAACCTTCTTTTGACTCCATCTTCCACCCTCCTAAGAGCACCATCTGGAAATCTACTTTCAATCCTAATTCACGGGCTACCCAAAATTACAATATTGTAGAAGATTTGGCCCAAGCACCGTGTGCTATGTCCGCCTTGGAAGTTCTACAACACTGTCCCAGCCAACGTAGAACGCTCTTAGCCGCTATTGACACTTTTGATCCTCAGTCATCAAACAATATCATGTTTAATCTGGACAACCATCAACCACGACTCTCCCACCAGCTAGCTTTCCAAATTGATGTTGTTGTTCACGATCAACAAATCCACCGAACTATCTTGGATGAGGGAGCCTCTACCTGTGTCATGTCTCTAGCCTGTTGGAAAGGCTTGAAATCACCTACCCTTAACAAATGCCCTACGATGTTACGTGCTTTCGATGGACGAGGTTTTCATCCTCATGGATTATTACAATCTTTAGCTGTTCAGTTGAGCGGAAAAACTGTTACCGTTGACGTCGAGGTAGTCGATGCTCCCCTCGATTACAACCTATTACTCGGAAGAAGTTGGTTCTACGCTATGACTTCCATCGCCTCGTCGGTGTTCCAATGTGTACAATTTCCCCATCAAGGCAAAATTGTCACCATTGATCAACTTGATTTCTATACACCCGACGCTCGCATCCCTGCCACCAAGAAAATTCCTTTTTTGGGAGACCACGTAGTTACGTATGAAAGCGTTGGTGTTGGCTTATTGAAAGATTCTAGACTTATGGGTACATTCCCTACACCACTTCCACCTGCCACACATCATATTGTCGTCGTCAATATGGTCTCGATTATGCCTTATCAAACCTTGGAAGCATATGATCTATGGATTGTACCTAGTCCTTTGGAATTTGATGTGCTCAGTGACACCATGCCACTTAGCCTAGCCAAGGCCGCATATGTAGCTATCCAATCTGTCTCCCCCTCTTCCAACAATTCACATTCATTGGCACCCGATGCCTACTCGATTCCCTCATGGTTGGATTCCCTATCATCTGTCGTTGATTACATTTCCCACATTTTCCCTTCTGACGAATCGATTATGGAAATGCTCAGCATCGACGACTTACCTTGGGATGATAACCATCATCGATCCTCTTTTCTTCCGCCGTTGGAAGAAATTCACCGAGACATACACTCTGTCTCTCCTCCCGATGTTACCAATGCTTCACAATCTTCTATCCTCACACAAAACACTCTCTCTGAGGGGAACATGGGTAACATCTCCACTATGATCATGATTGACATTTCGATCAAAGAAGGTGTCATGGAAAACATCAACCTTGGTGCCAATTGCACACCCAACGAAGTGGTTTCTTACACCGCTTTGTTTAAATAATTATGTGATGTCTTCACATGGAGCTACGAAGAAATGCCAGGGATTGACCCTTCGATTGTTGTGCACGAAATCAAAACTTACCCTGACGGGAAACCCGTTCGACAAAAACTTCACCCGATGCATCCCAAGAAAATCACAGCTATAAAGGCAGAAGTTGAAAAACTTCTAAAATCTGGCTTTATTTATCCCGTCCCTTTGACAGAATGGGTCTCCAACCTTGTTCCGGTTGCCAAGAAACAAGGGACCATCCGTGTTTGCGTTGACTATTGAGATCTCAACAAAGCTTGTCCCAAGGACAACTACCCTACGCCCTTCATCGACCAAATCATCGATAATTGCGCAGGGAGCGTAATCTTCTCTTTCATGGATGGCTTTTATGGATATAACCAGATTGAAATCTTACCTACTGATCAACATAAGACAACCTTCATCTTCCCTTGGGGTACTTTTGCCTACCGAAAACTACCTTTTGGCCTTAAAAATGCTGGTGCCACTTTCCAGAGGGCCATGTCGTATGATTTCCGCGACATCAAACATAGCAGAACCATACCTCGATGATTTACCCACCCATTCGCTAAATCGATTCGATCACATTGACCACTTAAGGGTGATTTTTCTTCGATGTAGGTTCTACCGTATTCGTCTGAACCCTCATAAATGCATTTTTGTTGTCGAATCCGGTCGACTCTTTGGTTTCATTGTCTCCAAAGACGGGATCAGGGTGGATCCCTTAAATATTAAGGCCATCCTAGCCTTACCCCCACCTACCAATTTAACTCAACTCCAAAGTTTGCAAGGCAAAGCAAACTTTCTTCGTCGTTTCATCTGCAACTATGCCGAGATCAATAAAGGATTTATGCGGTTACTGCAAAAGAACATCCCTTTCATATGGGATGACACTGCCCAACGGTCATTCGATGCTCTCAAGCATGCTTTGACCCACGCACCTTTGTTACATCCCCCCGAATATACAAAGGATTATATCCTTTACTTGGCTGCTTCTAATTCCACCATCGCAATGGTGTTAGTCCAAGAAGACCCCCATGGTGAAGAACATGTGATTTATTATCTGAGCAAAAGTCTATCTGGACCTGAACTCAGATATTCGCATGTCAAGAAACTGGCTCTGGCAGCCGTTCTCGTTGTCCAGAGGTTCCACCACTACATCTTATTACGCACCACCACGGTAATCACAAACCCCAACCCTATGTACCACGTCTTGACACGTCAAGTACTTGGGGGAAAATATTCAAAATGGATCGTTATTCTTCAAGAATTCAATCTTGATTTTACGAAGGCCAAAGCCAAAAAATCCCTGGTGTTTTTCGAGCTCATCTGTGCTCTCCCTCGTGCCGATGAAAACATTGAACCTAGAGATTCTCTCCCCGATGAATCTCTCTTCCTCATCAACACCTATGATCCTTGGTACAGAGACATTCTCCTCTACCTTCAAACTCAACATTTTCAGCCCAACATTTCTCGTGAAGAGTGTCGACGCATTCGTCACCACTCTCGTCATTATCTCATCATCGACGACACCTTGTATCGCCGCGGTATCGACACAATCCTTCAGCAATGTCTGATTCACGAGGAGGATGAACGCATTTTGAACGATTGTCACCTTGGCGCCTGCGGAGGTCACCTTTCTGGGATTGCCACAGCCCAAAAAATCCTACATGACGGCTACTTTTGGCCCTCGATTTTCAAATATTTCATCAAGGCTGTCAAAAAATGCCCACCCTGCCAAATCTTTAACAAGAAGGCACGTACCCACCCTACTGCATTGCACCCTATTATCGCCATCGGCCCCTTCACCAAATGGGGTATCAATTTCATGCAGTGTAAGCTTTACCTTAAAAAGTACTATGCCTAGATCACCTAGCATCTGTACTTTGTACATTATTGTATTTTAGTTTGGTGTGTCTATTTTCTTTCGCGTGCTCGAGTCTTTACCGTCGCCACTCATGACTGTGCTTGTGTTTTCATCTGCAAATGATATCTTCCTTTCCTATCCCTTTTGGGTTCGCGGATGGCTCTAGCCAACATACCTGGAACATTGCTTCGACAGCATGGATTATTTACCAGTTTGACGAGGTGGTGAGTTTAGGAGGTATCTGCTTAGAACCAGCGACCAACAATATGGCAGAATATCACGCTGTCATCGGAATGTTGACCCAAGCCTCCTCTCTAGGTATCTCTCATATAATTATTTACTTAGACTCCCAACTCGTGGTTTATCAACTCAACCATATCTACGTTATCCATAGTCCTATCCTGCTACGTCTACACTTACAAGTTCGCCGGCTTGAACGAATGTTCGATTACATTGAATATAGACACATTCCAAGAGAACTTAATAGTGTTTTGGATTCATTAGCTAACTATATCATGGATCGGTATCTCGCCCACATATAAGAGTTAAGGAAAGAAAAATTGTACATTACATATAAATTAAAACACATCACAGACATCATCATGTACAAATCACTGGCATTGTAAAAACTCGAAACTGTATATATATATATATATATATATATATATGGCGTGACTGAAATGTTTGGATTACATCAAAAAAGTATGTAGAAGAGAAAAATATTGGGTCTTTCCACCCATACAACGTCGCCTGACAAGGCATACAAAATATGATCACCAGAGAGACTCTAATCTCCCCGCACTACATTGTGCTGTGAGTAACACATCACCGCGCGTACTACGTGCCTCAATAGAGAATTGATATTATCTGGTACTCCCACAGTGTGCTTCTGCAGATGTAAAGGCACTTCCCCCCTCCGCAGAGGAGGGATGCCCATCGTAAGGCCTTGGAGGTTTCTCTCAACCTCTCAGAGACCTATCGCTGGTACTACTGGATATGCTGCAATCGGGATGCCTCCATGACGTCCTGGTATCGGTATATCATCCAGGTGCACTGCTCCCTTGTCTGCATGTTGAAAACAACACATTTGTTAAAAACTCTTCTACATACCCAAAAAATATATATATACATTAAAAACTCAAAAACAAAAACTAGACAAGGTATGGCTCAATCTCTTACCTGACACATCCCAATCTTCCCCCGTGGGAAAAATCAAGTCCATGCTCCCGCGGAAATCTACCTCAGCATAAGGGAAGTCCTCTATCCAGAGGTACTGTCATCTCAGCCAGGCAAAGAAATCGCCAGTGAAATGGAAATCTGACTCTGATACTAGCCTTGGAGACAGAATAGTCCACCTCTCCATCCTCGGTTCATCCACTGGTCGCACCGCTAGTGCTATCTGAGGCTGCATCTGGGGGATGCACTCCAGAAAAAATGAGACCAAACATGAGCCATAGACAAACTGCTTCTGTCCAGTCCTACACCGTGAAATCTGTTCCTTCACATTTCGAAGGAAACGTGCACTCCAGTTGAACAGTGTTGGTTCCAAACACTGAACACCACAAGCCACCTACGATCTTGATGCCAAATGAGTGCTAGTGCTGCCTGTCACGCTCGTGATAGCAAACAATATAGACCGGAGGGATAGCTCTCAAATGTCTTTGATAGGGATTCTACCCCCTACCATCCTTGCTCCTGGGATACAGTGGCGTGCCAGATACACGTCCACTTTCTCGGGTAGTGCCCTCTGCCTGAAGAAAGATATGGGGACCCCTCTTTTCGAGAGGCCAGTCAAAAAATACACATATTCTAATTCAATGGTTAAAAGTTGTGTGCCGATACAGAATCCTTGTTCTGCAACATCCCATAGGCCGATCATATGCTCGAGCAATAAAATCTCTTTCTTCATTTTTTGCAACTTGAAGAATTTGAGCAAACCACAAGCTTGCAATGCAGCCCGTGTGTGGGGACTACGCAAGGCAACTAAGTCATCCATCTCATGTTCTCTTTCTTTCCACTCGATCATGGTCGTCGAAGTTACCTACAAGACAAAAAAACAAAGAAAGTCATTATTTCCACGTTTTGGCAATTTCGGCAATTTTCAAAAACAATTTAAAACATGAAATAAGATGCCCACATCATTTAAAAGTGACCACACACTCTTTTATAATTACCATGCTCTCCCTAGCCATTTAACATTCATTAAATAATAATGAAAACGTTTAAAAAATCAAAATGATTTTGGGGCTGCATGGGCATATGGGGAGATGTTTCATGGGTTCTTTTGCCAAAAAACGACCTATCTAATCGACTATTGGGGCATTGGCATCTTGGCCACCCTTTTCTAGAACATTTTTTGTAAAAGAATCCCATTTTTCCATTGATTTTGAAAGAGGCCGATTTGGTTCTATTTGGGGAAACTTAGGGCTTCATATTTTGAAATAAATGATGCTATTAAAATGAATGTGAAACCATGTGTTTGAAAGAAGAAGGGATGGAAATCTACCTGGTCCGAACGGCAAGAAAAATGGTCAACCGTAGCTCTGGCAGTGAACCGAACAAGATCCACTTCAAACTGAGAATCTCCACTACTCCAAAATCCTTGCAAAATGAAATGGTAAATGAAATTTTCAATGAATTGTTATTTATAAATTTTCATTTTTCATAAGGTGTGGTCATTTATGGGTTTCTCTAATAATATTTTGGCTTCACTAAATCCCTGGTTTGTAGTTATGACATCACAAGTTTCCTGGCAGTTCTGACAGATGATTCACCTTGTCACACTTATGAGCATAGTCTTAGTTCATTCTCGAGCTTGATAATATGAGAACGTAACTGGGTAAACTTTTATCACTTTTTCGGACCTGTATGGACGCCACATGAAAAAGGAACCCCCCTGGAGTCTACTTTAAACCCTTTTCAAACTCTCTAAATATGAAAAGATTATCGAGTGACGTTGCTTCCTTTCACACTCGTTAAAAGGTCAGAAAGGGCGTCTTTCAAGCAATAGTTTACTCCTTTTTCGGTCTCATTAGACTAATGTACGAAAAAGGAACTGAGAGAGTTCTCTTTTAAGTGTTTTTCCAAACTCTATAATCCCGAAAAAAACCTTCGAGTTTTCTGTCTTTGGACTCGTTAAAGCACACATCGACAGGCCCATATGGGACAAAACCCTTACTTCTTCCGGTTCGTTAAACAAAGGAAGAGGAACTTACCGAAGGTGAGTTATATCGAGCATGTGTTATCCTCCTCGAGCTCATTAAATCAAAAAGAGGTACTCATCTATCTGGATGGGGGAAAAATTGAAAGGAGAAATCCAAGCAGTCTCTTGAGAACATCATCCAGCACTTCTTAGAGTCGCCCTTGAACACGGCACTTTGTCATTTGCACATATCATAATCCATTGAACCTCTACACTAAGCCAATCCTCGAGTTCCTTTCACTCCTTTGGGTCACCCGACGCAAGTCACAGTATCCACTGCATAGTTTTGGTCCATGTCATGTTTTGTTGTTGTGCCTCAGTGTTCAAGGGAAGTATCTGCCTCTAGAGTCAGCCATCCCAAATATCTTGCCTCAAAACTTGTGTCATTCCATATCCATTTGATCTGCCAATTACATCTCTATGTATGTTTCATGTCCTTGATGGGGGATACATCAAGGCCCTCTCTCGATGAGTCTATTCCTGTCGACTTCAACACATTATCTAGGGATTAGGCTTAGAAACCAGTTAGTACTTTGGGACCTGCATGCCTCAATGGCAAGCCTCCTCGGGTTCGACAGTAGGTCTACATCATTGACCCCTGATCAGATGATTCCATGGGTGTTCGACTTTAGCTCATCTATTCACATTCGCTAGGATGTACTAAGGTACCTTGGAAATCATTGACATTAATGGTGATCTCCCTCGCATTTGTTAACGGTTTACACCATTGACCGGTAATCAAGTGGTTTCTGCCATGTTCGACATCAAGACATCTATTCACATGGTTAGAATCGTACCACATTGGTATCGATAAGAAGACCCTGGGTTGAGTCATCATTACGATATATGCTTTTCCCAGGTTGCGAAGGAGTTTCTAATGGACAAACAACACATACACTGTTACATAGATCCACTTTGTATTGGTCGTGGCTATGTCCTGTCATCTCATAGATCCACTGTATATTCTTCGTGGCTATGATCAGTCCGAGTCATCAACGTATAGATCCACATTGTATCTTCGGTGGCTATACCTTTTTTTATCAATATAATTATGGATCTGCAGTGTATTTGATGGCGTGCATATCTTGCAAGTCTCGATCACCCAAGCATAGGTATGCCTGCCTTGGATTTTGAAATATGTCATGATATTTGTTCGATGTTTGTGTGCAGCTTCTGTCAGGTTCTCCGAGTCTATACCCTTGTTTGAATGTCTACAAAGCATTTTAGTTATCAGTTCGCATCTTCTAACTTCATACTTTGGGGGGCATTCTGTTACACGTCAAATTTACTCAACTGGATAAGTGTCGCATGTTCCTCTCAATTGTCGTAAGTGTCGCATCTTTCTTACAACTTTCGCAAGTGTCGCAAGTTGTTCATAAGTCTCACAAACGATGTTCAAGCATACTGCCTTAATGACAACACTAAGGAGGCACTTAAAACATCTCATACACTGGGTTTGGAGAAGGAGAACTGGTTAACTAAAGGCAAGGGACTCTTAACACCTAAAAAGAGCTCTGAAACAAAGGTTATGGGGATGAGCACTCCCCATATCAGTCTAGGGAGCACTGGCGCTCCCCTATAAGGTTTCAGGGAGCATTATAATGCTCCCCTATCCCCTCTGAAGGAGTGCTATCCACCCTTAGGGCACTAGCGCTTCCCTTAAGCTTCTTAGGGCGCACTACAGTGCTCTGATGCCCCTTTTGAAGGAGCATTGCCTAATCTGAGGCAGTAGTTGGCCCGTTGAGGAGAATAAGGAGAGGATCTTTCAAGATTAGAAGGCAGTTGCATTCGAATTCTTGGTTTCATCAGGAGATCCCTGATCTGAGGAGGAGGTTCCCTAACTTGTTCTAAAGATAACTCAAGAGGATAAGCTCCTCTTAACCTATATAAGAAAGATCTATGATGGTGAAAAGGAGAATCACACCAAACTTATGATCTCATGAGTGGTGCTAGAACAGAGCTGATTGGAGGAAGAATTGCTAGCATGAAACCTATGATCTTATAAGAAACACACAGTCAGCCAAAGGAGATTGATCAGCGAAGCTGCTGTTATCCAGGTTGTGGATCTTTCAAGCAAGGGTTAGACGAAGGGGACTTGACGAAGCTGTCGCATTCACATCTACGATTGTAAGTACTGTTGTTGTTATCTCATTAATATGACACACTTGGCCTATTTCTTTCCAGTTTGTGTTTGATGTTACATTAACTTATCATTGATAGATAGATCTATTTTCAAGCTAATATCAATAGAGTAGGTAGTGGTCGTATCTTGTTTGTCCACAGAACTCAGCGAGGAGCAAAGGATCGGAGCGCAACTCGAAGCGTACAGGGACAAACGTCGATAAAGAGGTACTTTCGTTCTCCTTCCTTCTCATGTGTTAGTTTAGATAGATTTGAAAGGAAGTCAGTGTCCATGTTAATCATTTTTTGTCTTAGAGTTAGGGTCAAGCTCTTTGACGCAATCTACCTGTCCGCAGGGACATTTTCCTACAACAAGGTGGATATCACTTAATAGTGAATTCGATTTTGAAACAAGACATATTAAAGGGTAGCATCTAGTGTATGTGAGTATGATACAAGGCACATAATAAAAAAATTCCCTACAAGGTGATAAACACTTCATGTTCGTAAACGAAGGCTTGGGGGAAGAGACAAGAGGGCAGAAGTATGAAGGATATCAAATAAAATAGGATGGGTTGCTAATATATAAAAGTAGATTCTACATACCAAATTATACAGAACTGAAGGATCTTATAATGGATGAGTTCCAAAAGAGGCCTTACGTAGGTTGCCCAGGTTATCAAAAAACGATAACAACTATAAGGAAGCTATATTATTGTCGTGAGATGAAGAAGGAAATTGCATAGTACATTGCCAAATTCCTAGAATGGCAATAGGTTAAGTTTGAGCATAGGAATCAGGGTGGTAGGAGCAGGCGAGGTTATTTTTTACCCTGGAGTAAAGAAGGATCTCTCCTACTCCTAGAACATAGGACATGCCACTAGCTATCGGGTCGAGGATTATGCTCTCCTTGAAGGCTTATGTCTAGCTAAGCCATGGTATATTCAATCTATCACACTAGTTGGTGTTTCAAAATCCATTATTAATTGTGCTCTGGTGAGAACCATTCCCTCTAATGACTGTCTCAATGACTTTATAATTGGAAGGGGTGAAGTTAGAACCAGGTAAATAGCTTATGAATAAACTTAAGAAATGGGTGGTGCTTCAATGTTTGCTTCAATTGGAACTGAATCCATTGGTACTTGAAAAGGTGCCCAACCGAAGAAGCTTTTGCCTCTGTGACCAACGGGGAATTTACTTATAGATATAATTTTTCCCAACTTTCAAACCCAACCATGTTCTTACACACATAGATAAGGACATATATCATAAGGAAAACCTAGCTATCGATGAAAATTTTGGGACTCTAAGAGTCAACATGGGGTATTCCTCTCTCCCTATCCCATGACTTCGGCATTCCTTAACTTGTTAGGAAATTGGGGTGGGTCCCTTGATTCCTCACCTCCTCTCAAATTATTTCCACATTGAGTCTCCACCTTACCCCACGCGACGTCATCGAATACTCCTCCCCATATCGCACAAGAACCTTCTCATTCACTGTGGTGTGGAATTTATTTCTTAGCCTTATTGTCCATTCCCAAAGCTGTATTTTATACCTAGTGGATCGTTCTCTCCCTCAACCACCTTTCATTCATGTCACCTTCGTACCCTATGATTTCACTCCACACATTTATCGTTATCGGTTCATCTCAGACATCGACTCCAAACTCATGCACCCATCTTCTTTTCATTATGTAAACAAATGTCAAATCTTGTCACCATTTACGGAAAGGGATTTATCTCCATATGCATTGTATTATTTCACCCATCCCTACAATTTGGAATTCCACTTTCCGTTTGACCTTGACGATTTCATCTAGTTTCAATCTTGATAAGATATCCATGCGTAAGAAACACTCATCGTCTATGTCAATGGAAAGGGGAAATTCAAGTGGCTCAAGAAGAAGCAAGGAGCTATTGGATGAAGAAAAGAATGAGCTTATATCCACTATGAAATTTCTCCAGATATAGGTTAGTGGTATATCTTCACAAGACCTCTATATCTTGGAGATCATAATTCAACACTAAGAAGGCCAGCAAGAAACTCAAGATGAGTGTGAAACACTCAGGTCACATATTGAAGAACTTCAGCTTTTCCCCAACACCAAAAATCCCTCTAGAATGAAATCAGAAGCTTTAAAAGGAGTTTCATCCACAAGGGTATTCTAGTAGCTCCTAGACTTAAATTTCACACCTTCTGACTTTATAGATGTAGCCTCGACTAGTCAGGATGCTCCCAAATTTCCCTAATCTAATGCAATGTCTTTTTGTGCTTATCTAGGCATGTTTTGTAGAGTCTACACAGTGAAATGTTTTGCAGTCAAGAATAGTTCATAGTATATAGGGACAAAAAATGAATCTTTCTTTGGTGTCTAATATGTAACTATGGAAGTCCTAGATATGAAATTTGTGATTTTCTATGTACCTCTTATGTGTTTCACGTAGCTTTTATCAATATAAATTCTCTAGCTTTTGTGAAAAAAAATGTTGAGCATGGGCATCCAACATGATTGTTGAAACTATCATTGATCCCATAATGGAAATGGGAAGTCATATATATGGACTTCATCATTGGTTTTCCAAGCATAGCCAATAAACATGATGCCATTATGGTGGTGGTGGATAAGTTGATCAAGATACCTCACTTCTTTCCAGTAAAATACACCTATAAAGAAATTGACATTGCAAACATTTTCATAAAAAAAAAATTCATATTACATGGCATGCCCAATACAATAATATCAGATAGAGATGCCAAGTTTACTTCCAATTTTTGGAAGGGCTTGTTTTCAAGCTTTGGGACACAGTTGGATTTCAACAATGCATACCATCCTTAGATACATGGGAAAATAGAAAGAGTTAACAGAGTATTGGAAGATACGTTAAAAATGTATTCTATGCACCATCCCAAGAAGTGGGAAGATTACTTACCCTTGTTGGAGTTTTTCTATAATAATGGCTACCACGAGTCTCTAAAAATGAGTCCTTTTGAAGCATTATATGGTAGAAAATGAAATATTCCAATTTGTTGGGATAATCCAGTGGATAAGATCACTCTTGGATCAAACATTCTGAAAGAAATGGAAAAGGAAGTATCCAAGATCAAGCAAAACTTTAAAGTGACACATGATAGATAAAAGAGCTATGCTGATAGAAACCGAACTCATAAGGAGTTCAAAGTGAGATACCATGCCTACAACAGGTTTAATCCCAAGAGAAGCTTCCTAATAATGGTAACTTGTGCTAAGTTATCCAGTCGTTGTTGTGGACCTATTAGTACATGGATAAAATTTTAATGACACTTCCTATTCACAGTAAGTTTTAGCATCGAATATTACTCTATTAGAACAATAATATCACTTGGATCCCATACCATAGAAAAAATCAACCTCAACAATGAGTATAAATGTTGTAAACGGAGAAATCATTGCTTAATTCTGCATAAAGGGTTTAAAATAGGCTATTGAGCACTTTAATGTTACACAACACACTAGTTGAGGGATTATTTGAATGACCAAGGGCTACAACCGAGAGCTAATAGTCAACATTTCCATGTGCTTCGTCAACGAAATGTGATCAACGAGTGAGATATGGGTGCAACTTTCCTCACGAGATCAATGACATATAACGTGTCTCACACCCTTAACTTGCACGAACATTAATCAATGTTGGGCATCCGAGGGTTGGCTTTGGGGCCTGATATGTGTCTCATATTCATAGGTTTTCTTATCCATTGAAGAACAACTCCCTTTCCCATGCGATACTATTGGTGGTATTTTGAAAGCCATGCAGGACTGGGTTCCCACTCTGTGCTAAGTTGGGGAATGACACTAACCAATCATGAACCGACCAGCTACCACCTAGACATGACATGGCCAAACGTAGGACACATGATTGTTTCCTAGTCAAATTTCCCACGAAAGAACAAAAAAGAGACTATGGATGATGGGAAGACACATGGATGAACCAAATGACATCAAGCTTGTCCGTCATGCCACCTGGGCATCCTTATGGACCAATGGAAACCTTCCATGTGTCCATTGTACATTTTTGATGCCATTTATGGCGTCATCCAAATTTTCCTGCACTTCGAATTCTTATGGTTATTTCCAATGATGGTGTGGTGCATGTCTTCAGAGCATTAAAGGATTTAAGAAGGGGATTTAATTGGTGATTAGGGTAATTTCAGAGTTACTATGTTACAACCTCAGGGTAGCATTGACATATCTGCAACATCAACACCCTGCGCATGGTTCATACACACTATTCATATGAGTTCAATATACATGCAATTCAATTTCCCTTTGCTCAATTATATATTTGGATTGAGAAATTATTCTCGGTGCAACCTAAAATTCAAGTCCAAGTCAAGCCCCATAAAATACTCAAAGGCACCAAAGAATTTTTTCATGCTAGATCATTTGGAAGATAGGGAGGGTGGCATATTTGATTCCACCTTATTGTATCTCGATATGTATCAATTAATCATAAGGTCCCAAAAGGATGCTAGTGATGTAAAAGACTCTTTGTTTTTATGGGAGTCAAACTTGGGCTATTCAGTGATACCTTGGACGTATCATTTCCTAGAACACATTACTAATGATGATGGTTCCAGGGTTATCTATTTAATTTCTAGGGAATCAATTTTTCAAATAATTCCCTAATATGACTCTACTGCTACAGAAACCCTAGATGAGGATCAATTTCCCATGAAATATTACTCTTTACCCCAATTAGAAAGAGAAAAGATGCTCAGTAAAGTGTTACTCACAAAGGATTCATTACCTTTTGGTTCTTCACCATGCCCTTAATCTATTTTCTCAAACACAACTCAATAGAGATTCATTATGATTTTTCAAATCTTAGGACATGAAAATGATTATTATGTGAATGAAACTATTTTAGGTTTACTGTCATCTTTCAATATTTTAGATTCCTCCACCTAGATTAAATATGATTATCTCGAATATTTAGCTAGGGATATAAATGAGGAGCTATTAACTTATCCTGCCACTAAATATTTTTTATAGCAATCTCATCTATTACATTTGATACTATTTAACAACATTGCAACCTTTCATAAATTAGGCATCCATGTAACAAATGATACCTCTGTTATGAATCTTGTGATTGAATGGAATGAAGAGATAACAAAGAAAGAGGGTAATTAGGGTTTATCTGTCTTTGTTAGTAAGTGATGAGGGTTGTGTACAATATTATTCATAAGGAACAACCCCCCAGAATGTTCAGTGATTCAAAGAAGATACTTCATTTAACTAAGGAAGCTGGTACATGGGACTGGTATTTGTCAGACACACACACACACCTTAATCAGGGTTTATGGTTTTGAGGGAGAGCCCTACAAATGGCCAATGTTCCCGCCTCCTAGGATTTTGGCCTTGGATTATATTAGGCAAATATTGACATGAAATCATCTTCATTTCACTCATCATAAGAAATCAATCACCTTCAATCTTCCACATGAAGTGGGACCTTTTCAAGTCAATCTGAGAACTGCACTCAACCTTGTTGAAGACATGTTGAAAAAGTCTTATTTTGAAAAGGAAAATAGTTGGATTTATGATCCACGTGGAATCATTACAGCCAAGAATCCTTCCTATCAACATCAACCTGATCCAATAATATAAATTATTGCTAACATAGAAAAATGGGAATAGGTAAAGCAAATATTGATGGCACAAGTGCACAATTCACCAATATATGGATCTAATTCCACAAGGGCCTTAGAAATTTCTCACAAGCCAGGGGTTTTATTAGGAAAAATAAATTCTCTTAACACAAAGTTTGAAATGGAAATTGATGATCCCATAATAAAGAGGTCTAAGAAAGAAGAAGAGCCAGATCTACATGATACCTTGGTAAAATGTCTTGATAAATATAAGGGTGTTGTACAATTGATGGAGAAATTTGGTGGAGAAGGATATTCTTATGTTGACAATATTGCCCCTTCCCATTTTACCATACAACATTATCCATCAACACTATTGTCAGTTGGGGAGGTCATCTCTACTATTATAGGGAGTTCTTCTGAGGTACAACGCTCCCTTTTTAATTATTATGTTGATATTAGAAGAGATGGTGCAAATGCGAAGAAGAAATTTTTCCCTCCAATCAACTCTCAGACTAAGTTTCTTTCATCCATGGATTACAAGGAAAATGCATTTAGATTGGCAATAATGGAGTCAAAGGTGCCAATGCCTCGTATAATTGCACATTATAAGTTCACTAATTTCAAGTTCCCTTTGGAGAATGTTCAACATTGGGATATGTGTGAAATACACAGGAAAACTAGTTAAATGATTTGTAGAGGAGTATTGCATGCCTATGTAAGTGAAATAAATATAAGGGAATTGAGAAGCAATTGAGGCATGGAAAAACTACAATAAGAGCCGAGGATATTCAAATAGTAGATCTAGAAAAGAATATTATAGCTTCGAGTGAAGATCCTAAGAACCCTAAAGTGATGGAGGATTTGTTGAATAAGAAAGATAATGAAATTAAAATACTTAAGAAAAAACTCAACATCTAATAGACTCAACGTGTGCATACCCTTGAACTCCAGGCTAGAAGGAATAAATGTACTAGTCAGTCACTTAGAGTCGACATGTTGTAGAGAGACTGTATGAAGAAAATAAGTCCTTGAATAAATAGTTTGAAAAATATATATAGTTGGCTAAGGAATCTAAAGCTCTGGTTACACCTATGGACAATTATGAAGGATTGGGTAAATTCATGTTAGAAAATACATTACAATTTCCTAGGCAAAACATTGAGTAAAGTGATCCTAGACGAGTGTTCATGAGTGTGTCATTCTGCAATAAGATCAATTTGTTCGAGGCGGGCATACCCATGCTCGGGACTACCTAAACATGGTTTCCAATCAAGTACACCATAGATCCATGTCAAATATATAATAAGTATGGCCATGTGAAATATATATTGTGGATCCATGTCAACAAGTATCATAGCCACATAAAATACACAATGGAGTTACGTCTCAAAATCATCGAAAGATATAAAGTACAAGAACATATACAAATTGATCTTCAGGAAGCATCAATGTATGTATCTGGAAATGATAGCTTCATAGCTCGAGAAATTTCTTCAATATATTCAATACTCAGGTAGGAGTATAATAAGAGTGTAAAACTCACTACCCTGAGGTCTTCGACAAGTTGTCGCGAAAAGAATGGAGGATATCAAACATCAGTCAAAGAACTTCATTAATTATGAATGTGGAATTGATATACTATTAGGATGGCCAACTTGCGAAGGTTAAGAGAATGATTGCATAATAGCTGACTTAGGCTGTAAAACTTCCCTTGGACAAAAGAACAACATATAAAGTAACTTGGGCAACATGTTATTGACAGAAGTCTGTGGCACATGAGGCATCATAAAATATAAATATGTTTGGAAGAGTAACCAAACAGAGAAGGACACAACTCCATGTAACGATAACAACTTCCTAAGGTCATACTAAATCCCAATGCTTGCAGAACAAACTGAAGTATATGCTTTGTCCAATAGTGACTAGATTGCTGCCAGTAAAAGAGAATGTTTCCCATCCTCTCTTTTTTGGAATATTTTTTTTTTTTTTCTTTTTCATGTATTTAAAAATCTTGAAAAGATTAAAAGAATGTTACGTTACAAAGGAACATATTGATTCTCAGTGAAAGGAGACATGTGTAGGATAGGGAAACTCGGGAAAATTTCTCCATGGGTCAGGGTGTTAGATCAAAAAGGAAAAAATGTTGCAAGGCCTGTGCCTAAAGAATTATCTAAAAGTTCAACAACAAAAAAATGGAGCCTATATTAGGACAAAGATGAAAGAGTGAGACATGAAATACAGTTACAGATTGACAGAATGAGATTCCTTCAATGTAAATTTTTACAAGCCCAGAGAAGGTAAGCTCGATGTTTTTTCACTTTTAGATAGTCTGGAAAACACTAAAAGAAAACTCCAAAGTGTTCTTTTTTGTACATTTAGATCCCCAAGCCTGAAAAATGATAAAATAATACTTGGGAATACTCTCCCGACAAGATGAATCTCCTGGGGTACATCTTTTTCATAAGTTGAGTCTATGAGGTCTGGGAAAGTTTTAAACTTATACCAAGGAGAACTTTGGTTCCTTTTTTGTAAATTAAGTTCCCCGAACCCAAAAAAATGATAAACTAATATCTGGGAAAACTCACCCAGTGTGACATATCCCCTGAGGTATTCCTTTTTCCTAGTTAATCTATTGGCTGGAAAAGGGGTAAACTTATACCAAATAGATGTTCTTTCTAGACCAATTAATGAGTGTGAAAGAAACACGATCACTCAATGATATTTTGTTGTTTAGGGAGTTTGAAAAGGGCTTAAAGAAGACTCTAGGGGTTTCCTTTTTTGTAAATAATCTCCAAGGCCCAAAAAAGAGATAAACCAAAACCAAGGAGAATGACCCTTTTTCATAAATTTAGTACCTCAGGCCTGAAAAAGGGATAAAAATATACATGAGAATAATCGCCTAGTGAACCGTAGCTCATAGGGTATACCTTTTTCGTAAATTAGCCATCCAGACCAAAAAAGGGGTAAACTATCACAGGACATATGTGCCTTCAAATTTCACTTTGACGAGCATGAATGGAAACAAGATTGCTCGACAATCTTTTCAATTTTTCTGAAAAGAGCTTAAAGAAAACTCCAAGGGGGATCATTTTTGTATGTAATCTAAATGAGGCTGAAAAGGATAAATAATCCCTCTCAATATGTCACTTTCATATTTTAAGTGAGCTTGAAATAAGACAAATCATGATCTAGGGGAGTCCCATGGGTATAGGCTAGAAAAATGATGAAGAAGGATGAGGCTTCAAAACAAAGTCATGGTGGGACTAAACAGGGCTCCCATGCCTATGAAGTACTTCGACATGGGCACCAAATGGTAAACAAGGCTCTAACTAGGATGCCCATAGAAGGAATACTCTACCACATAAGTACGACACACTTACCATCAAGGAAGGTTAGTGTCACAATTCAGTGGGGTCGATCCTAAGGCCAAATGAACCAGGAAACAGATAATGCAAAAATGCAAGTAGGGAAAAACATAACCTATATGCCAGTTTCTAGGTCAAT
>ML779828.1:93660-115356 GCA_009831015.1 Picea engelmannii | reverse complement strand
TCTTATATGCTACATGGTGGTTTCTGTGTATATATCATTTTAAAGGATCTTCATTTTGAAGAATTGAAATGCATCTCATGTCAGAGCTCCCATTGCCTTTTGCATTATACTCAAGAATATGGACTTTCTAGAGTTAGCATCACCTCACTTATGCAACTTGATCTAGTTGTGAATGATTGGTTTTAAGAAGTCTCTTTTTGATATAGAAATTTGTGTTGAAGGATGTAGAAAAACCAAATTCTATGAAATAAGACAACATCATTTAACCATTCATCCAAGAAACAATTGAAACCTCTCTTTAATTGTTTCCATATTGAAATAGATAACACCATCCACCTTGACATATAAAATAAACATTTTATCTATAGCAGATAGAAATAATAAAGAGAGAAACCATGGATTTTAGAAGACATTTGGATTGTATTAAGACAACACAACATTGGATTAATAGTCAAGTTTTATGAGAAAACTTATAATAATTTGTATGGTCTCAAAAGCACGTTGACAGACTCAACTTTTCATGTGATACTGAAGGAGATTTCCCCTGTAATCTTGCCCTTTACTTTCTTCAAACCAAATGGATTGACAGAGTGTTAAAAGAACCATAGCATGATAACTTAATCAAGCTAAGCATTGCATTCAAACGGTCCATTTTAGAGTGCCCAACGTGCCATAATCAATTATAACTTACATACATTAATCACTATAGTCAAACCTAACCAGATATTGCCCATTTTAAACTTCCCAGCATACAGAGGGTATTAATTTGATTAGAGAATTGAGATATGAATACCGAGAGAAAGATTGTTTTTTTCTATACTTGGGAAATGGAGAGTACCCACATATGTTTTACTAGTTTCTCTAGAGAAATTGTCACATATCTTGAGTTGGGTTCCCATCATTTGATAGAAAAAACAGAGCACAGGGGATCGGGACTTCGAATGACGAGTTTGGTGGTTTTGAGCCAAAGATGAAATGGGTCGATATGTTTTTCAAGAGCAGATGATGAATCTGACAATAAACTCGAAAAATGTCAATTTTCAGTTGAGTAGAGCTAAATTGTTGAGTCAAAGTTCTCAAAATTTGCAGTTGGGTGTTATTAATCAGGAAGAGCAGCAGTGCATGAATTGGGTTAGCTTTTTGCTTGATTGGACTCTTGACCTTCTTCACCACCTTTGTTATCTCAAGTCGATGGAAATGTAGAGAAAAATATGTACAGGGACTTAATTGAGATGGCTCTTGTGCAGTCCCCGCTGGAATGTATGAGACCAATCTTATCCATTTCTCCATATGACCCGAGTATTAAGTTTTCATGACCAGTGGTCATCTATGGGTTTTTTTGGACTTGTTTAACGTATTTCTAATTGATATTGGTCCAATTTGGATAAAATAGTTGCTCCAAATTCCTACAATGGTGGAAACCACCATTTTATTTTCCGAGTCACAAACATAAATGTTGCATTAGAATGTAGATGAAAATGATTAATATTAGTCTATGGAGTTGGCATTTTCCATTCTATTTACTAATCAAATATCTTCTTCTATACTATGTGTTGTTTTCATGGGGCGACCTCATGATTTCAATTACTAGATATTCACATCTTGGTTTTGGTAGTTTTCTAGTGTAATGCCTTGGAGTAGGAGGCTTGTGTCTTTTTTATCCACTAACAGGTACACTGAGTGTCGTTTCAGTGGCCAAATTCTAATGATGCTAAGGTTAACTATGCAAAATTACAAGGTATACAAGTCCTCTCACTATGTAACCCTTGTTTCCACGCCTACTCCTAGAGACTTGTCTAGGTAGAAAGGTAAAACTGGATTATGGAAATGTGTATCTCATTTACTGACACTGTATATCATAACTTTTGATAAATGCCAGATTGAATTATCATTTTTGTTTTCACTATAAATTTATTAGTGCAGTTGGAAAATTGCAAGGGATGAAGTAAAGTGACATAATGTAGTTCCTTGTTCTCTATTTTTTCTTTTTTCTCTTCTTCTGTCCATCCAAGTGTCTTTCTAGAACTATTTCTTTTTTTACTTTGAGCGAGTGAAGCTTAGGGACTAGACATAATTCCATGCTTATTAGGCAACCATATTCGCATTATTGCTTGGGAGGTCTGCATGTAACAATGCTTCTATGGGCGTGAAAGTCACAAAGAACAGTTCAACGATATGCAAGCAACCAAAAACATTTTGTCTTGGATATTATCAGCTGTAATGCATGATCTTCTTACTCATAACAACTAATGTTTACCGATATAATTATGTTTAGATTTTGATTAGGAAGTTGTTTGGCTTAGATTTCATTTCCCTATCATGTTATCAACATCATACTGTTTCGGATTCTGGGCTTATTTTATAGGAAGATGTCGTAACCCACAGACAACAAAGAAACAAAATGCATCATTATGATGTTTATTTAGATCTGTTTCTATCTAATGCCTGATTTTTTTAACATAATTAGAGTACACACAATTGATAATCCACTGGAAAAGATAAATAGTATTAGAATTTTGACCATTTAGCCATCTTTATATATTCAACTAGGACATAACACGTGTGGACCATGATGTAGAATTTTTTCTAATTCAGATCCAAGAGAACATTTTCTATCTTGTACAAATACAGAGTAATATCATAGACTGAAGCATTTGTGCATTCCATTACCAAAAGTGTCAATAAACTCCAAAAATGATGAATCTGTCAATACCTTTACCATTACCATTACCAGAAATTTCAATAAACTCCAAAAATCATGAGCAAATGATGAATCTGTCAATAAACTCCAAAAATTTTAATTTTCAATTGAGTAGAGCTAAATTGTTGAGTCAAAGTTCTCAAAATTTGCAGTTGGGTGTTATTAATCATGAAGAACAGCAGTGCATGACTTGGGTTATCTTTCTTATTGATTGGACTCTGGACCTTCTTCACCACCTTTGTTATCTCAAGTCAATGGACATGTAGAGAAAAATATGTACAGGGACTTAGTTGAGATGGCTCTTGTGCAGTCCCTGCTAGTATGTATGAGACCAATCTTATCCATTTCTCCATATGACCCGAGTATTAAGTTTTCATGACCAGTGGTCATCTATGGGTTTTGTTGGACTTGTTTAACATATTTCTAATTGATATTTGTCCAATTTGGATAAAACAATTGCCCCAAATTCCTACAATGGTGGAAACCACCATTTTATTTTCTGAGCCACAACCATAAATGTTGCATTAGAATGTGGATGAAAATGATTAATCTTAGTCTATGGAGTTGGAATTTTCAATTCTCTTTACTAATCAAATATCTTCTTCTATACTATGTGTTGTTTTCATGGGGCGACCTCATGATTTCAGTTACTAGATATTCACATCTTGGTTTTGGTAGTTTTCTAGTGTAATGCCTTGGAGTAGGAGGCTTGTGTATTTTTTCTCCACTAACAGGTACATTGAGTGCCTTTTCAGTGGCCAAATTATAATGCTGATAAGGTTAATTATGCAAGATTACAAGGTATACAAGTCCTCTCCCTATGTAACCCTTGTTTCCATGCCAACTCCTAGAGACTTGTCTAGGTAGAAAGGTAAAACTGGATTCTAAACCTTTTCATGAGCTCTATCCTTACCAGATCACAATATGAAGCCTCAAAGATCCATGAAATATCATATAACCAGGTTCTCCACAATAACAATAAGCAGGCTGACGCAATGGAAAACAAGGTGATTAAGTTAAAACGGGGGGTTCTATGGGTAAATGGCCATCAAACTACCCACTTTAACCCTTAAATCTTTGGTTTAATGTCAAGTACAAAGCCTTACATCGAGCAAGTGTCATCCATGCGCGAGTACAACCACCAGGGCTCAAAATTTAATTTGAAGGGACCCTTTATCATTTCGGGCATGCTCCAAGATACATGAGCATATGCTATTGAAGACATGGAATTAATACACCCAGGTGCAGGTGGGATAGAATCCAGTCGCAGTTCTTTCAGGTGGAAGGGGTTTGGGCTCCTCTATTCGCTCCTTTTCAAGTTCTATTTCAGTCAGTTGCTCTCTCTTCAAGTCATCCTTCAGTTTTTCTTTATCAGGACCAATTTAGTATTTGGTAATTTCCTTTTTGGCATTCTCAGTCTCCATTACCTGTCTTCCGTTTTCATGGTGTTTTATCGTTGGCTTGGGCATAGTGGTTTTGGACATCCTGCTGCTTGTAGGTGTTATAAGTCTACATTTATGCATCAGGATATTCGATCCTCTTTGGGATATCCTTTGCACAATCCAAGAGCTAGTTTAAGCTCTCTGTTTGCAGAACATAGTCTCTTCCTCTAAAACAAAAGATAACTTTTCTATTGTAATAGCTACAAGGGGACATTTGCAATTGGGGAAAGTTTTGTTCTTTTGGAAATTGAGTTACCTTGCAGTCTTAGGATTTAGTTTGGAGGATGGTCTGGTATCAACCTGCTTCCTCACAATGGAACCCCAAGATCTTATGGATTTTAGAAGAATTTTAAGGACCCACGAGGAGATAACCCAGGGAAACAGGACCTCAATATTTTCCCTTGTCTCAAAACTTACAGAAATTATGAGCACACTTCTACAGGTAAAGAAGCAACTATCCATCTTGGAGACAGTGTAATATTCTTAGGCATATGGTAGAAACAATGAACACAGTATCTCTCTCAATGGCATCGAATTAGCAGGCCTCAGTGCAAGGGAACAATGAGGAAGAAAACACAGAAGAACGGATGATCAAATCCATAGACATTGCATAACAAGAACCATCTTGCAACAAAGAAGGACCTGATGAAGTAGCAAACCACCACTCTTTCCTCTAGATGTTTTGTAAAGCAATTAGTATTTTAGGAGTCTTTTTTAGGATATATAGCAGTAGATACTTTTTGAAAATTTTGTCATAGGATGTCAGAAAACTATGTATAATTTCTTGGACAGACTTGTTGATAGTAAAGAAGGCAGTGATTAAATATGTACTAACAGCGCTGACAGTTCTACTGCAGCCATTTTGATAATACAAATTCTCCAGTTCTTGTTAAAAAAAAACATGACTGGTTACTTAACTAGAAGAATGGAAAAGGAAAGCAAGAGCACTTCATAGGTTTTAGTCCCATGGGGTGGCCAAACCTTGAAAGGAGCCTGAAAAGGAACTTTATTACAAGGTAGCAAGAGCATTAGGAGGTTAGAAACTTGATAACAATGGCTAATTATAATGGCATTAATGGAAATCCAAGATCGAAGTTAATGAAAGATATGATGAGCCAATCCATGCTCCATATTGCAGTTAGAGCCACAATACACCAAGCCCTAATAATCCTCAAGCTTGTTATGGCCTCCCTGAACCAGCTAGAGCTGATAATATGGACTGGCAGGCCGATTCTTAGCCACTCTTCCTTTATGTTGTTTGATTCTGTTCTAAGGTGGCTTTTCTGTGTGAGATCGGAGAGAAGAATGGTGGGCATTCCTCAACGAAAAGGCCCTAGGCATCCTAGGAAGGCGGTAGCAGTTCCAACAAAATCGGGTGGGGCTAGTTGTGATTGCTTCTTTTTATCAACTTATACAAAATCTTTAACATCCAAACAAATAAAAAATACCTCAATGAAGGAAGAAACTTTCTTGTTGAAAAAGCTTCATGGAGAAATGAAGCATTTAAAAATAAATACTCCTTTCTTCCTATGCTTTGAAAAAAACATTTTAAAGGAAAAGGGGCTTGTAATATGCCTAATTAACTATTCATTTGATTAACAATGGATAACAACCATTGCCTTTGCCCTTAATATTCGAATGTATAATTAGTTAAGCCAATTCGTTAAACATAGTGAGAAACATAGAAATCAAGAGTCGTGCATTATCCCCTGGGGGTTTCAATAATTGTACTCAACAAGCTACTTGCTACAACTGCATTCATGTCTAGAAAGCAGACCACCATCTTGAAGACTTGCAATTTTACAGGCAACAAAGACACCACCTCATAGAGATCCATTATAGGTGGTTGAGGGAGGCAGAGTCATCTTGGAAGAAATGTTCTACGTCTAGTTAGAGATTTGAAGTTGAGTCTATCTCACAGAAGCCCGTGAAGAGTTGATGCAACCCTCACAAGCAATTTACAAGAACAGTCCAAAAAAGTAGACTTCATCGATAAAAATTGAAAAATAAGTTTTCTTGTCTCCTCAAAATGCCAAAATAATTCTAGATTGTCTTCTAGCTGGACTGCTTCCAACTTTTTCTACATACATGCCAAGTAGGAACACTTTATTTTATCCATAGCAGAGCCACTCTGGCAACCAATGTGTGCCAATGAAAATCTCACAAAATGCTGCTTTTCGGTATTGTCTTTGAAAAAATTATAATTTAGACAGATTTGCTCATATTTGTATTTAACAGACTGCAGCATGAGGCTTCTTGATCTGTGTACACGTTATAGCCACGTGGCATTGAGGCCACATTGGCAAATGGAGTCGTCAAAAGTAGTTTTCAAATGTAGTAGTTTTGGAATGTAACAATTTTGAAATTTCAGTTTCAATTAGTTTGCCCTTTTGTTTTCTGTTTTGAGATTTTTGGTTTGGCGGGGGAGGGGAGGGTAGGGGTGGATTTTGTTCCCTGAAAATATAAGGGAGAAGACATTCATAGGACGGAAGGAAGGTCGTTGTCATAATAAAGTGCAAATTAGTAAAGAGATCGTAATCT
Organism: Picea engelmannii; assembly: GCA_009831015.1. Taxonomy (NCBI): domain Eukaryota; kingdom Viridiplantae; phylum Streptophyta; class Pinopsida; order Pinales; family Pinaceae; genus Picea; species Picea engelmannii. Next base: position 108,672 of record ML779828.1, on the reverse strand, counting down.
TGATACCAGAATGAGGGCACATGATGAACTGTAGACTTATTTACCTAAACTATGTATAGTACTCATCTGTTGAATAAATTGTTTATTCCTTTTTCTGAAATTGTTTTGTTGTGTTACGAATCTTGTTGTGTTTAATATGATCTAATCTGTGCCTAAATCACACGGATAATCAATGTAAAATAATGGTCCTGCCCTATGTTGTTCTGGGCATTATTTAATGCTGTATTAGCAATCTGCTTTTCTGTTAGAGTTCTCGCCTTGGCAGGTTTCCCAGAACATAACATTTGATTGCTACTGAAACGGAGGAGTTCCCAGAACAGGTTATCTGATTGCTACCGGTACAGGTCTCTGCTACCAAAAATCATGATAACTCTAAAATCCCCKAAGMTTAAAATTCCCAAAACGCTAAAATTTTGAAAACCTAAACAGATAACAAAAATTGGAACCAAAAAACATATAGCAAAATAAAATCCCYTTGAAGTCTTTTCAATGTCCTTAYTGGCAMKMATGGTGAGAATTTTTGAATGGAATGTATTTAATAATAGTTCTGTATAGTGTCACATATTCACGGGCAAGTTTCTCCGTGGACAGAACGAGCAATCTATGAAAATGGGTACTCAACAAATAATACGAAAATAGCCACCTGACGGAGATATGCGATGGTGGGTAGAGGCAAGGGCACTTTGCTGGACTCGAACTATGGTTGCTGGCGAGGAATGGAAGTCAAGAGTTCGATCCGCGTCATTATACAACTTTAAATCAGGGGATGATAAGAGGCTATCGTCTTCTGCAGATACGTCTATGAGGCTCAAGCCATCCACATCCGTTTTACGATACATCGACTGGATCCCCACATTCCAAGCTCCCCACGAGATTCGAACCTTGGTGTTTCTTTTCACAAAAATTGAAAAGTAGATCTGAAAAGGGGTAAACAAAGGTTGAAAAAAAGATTACAAGAAGATCTAGAAGCCGTTTATGGTAGAAGAGATTGAAAGCTCTCCACGAGCGGGAAAAATATATAAATCAACGAATTTGAAATTAAAATAAAATATGAAAGAGTATATTGGTTTTTTATACATGTATATGGAGGTTTTATGATCTATCAACATTGTTAAGAATCAATAGAGTTTTCATCATCTGAGTTTAAATTCATGACCTTTAGGTTTAAACTAGTAACCATTACATGTAAAATCTCTATATTTATGTAAATCATGTAAATTCTCTATATTTATGTAAAGGAGTGGGCTAACTAGGGAGCAATATTCCCTCTCGAGTTATTTTTAGGGAGTAATCTTTATAAACTCTCTGCAATTTTAGGGATCCTACAGAGAAGTGTGTCCATAAAACTTTAAAAGTCCAAAGAAATTCAAATTTCATGGGAAAAATCAATCCCATAAAACCCTAAAGGAAATCTATGGGTGAAATCGAAAATCCATGTGGAAATTGATGGGTGAAATCGTTCCTATAAAACTCTGAACTTGGAAGGAAATCCATGGGCAAAAATGAGAAATGAACAAAATGCAGGAGAAATAGTCCAAAAAAAATCCAAATTCCATGGGCAAAGTAAGTCCCATAAAACCCTGAAATAAATCTATGGGAGAAATCCTATAAAACTCTGAAGGAAATCCATGGGCAAAAACATTTCCATAAAACCCTGACTTGAAAAAATGCAAGCGAAATAGTTAGAAAAACAAATTGGTTTAAAAAACTTTGGGCAAATTACTTACCAAGAAATATCCATTCCAAAAACTTGAGGCGAAATGAAGGTTCAGTCATGAAATTTGAATGGCGAAACTTGTTTCCATCGATTTTCTTTACGATTTTATGGGGGCGAATAATCTAACCTATATATTTTTTAATTTAATATTTGGGCCAGGCTTTTGAAAACACTTCTTTAACTACTTCAGTAAAAATTTGCCCCATTAAAATTTTGAACTTCCAAATTTCGCCCATTCATGAAATTTCGCCCCTAAAATTCTCTATGGAGATGGGGAGTTTGACATTTGACAAAGATGACTAGTTAGTTGTTGAATTTGTTACTGCAGCTGCTAATATTCAATCTTCTTCTTTTGGCATCCAATTGCATAGCTCGTTTCAAGAGAAAGGCATTGCAGGAAATATTGTTCATGCAATGGCAACAACAAATGCAATCATTGTAGGTCTAATTGTAATTAAAACAACTAAGTTTCTTAGAAATGATTCAAAGAACTATAGAATGACACACTGCTTACAACATCCATCAAGGAAGATGCTTATGATTCCAGTAGAACCATTTGAACCCAACATATCTTGTTATGTATGCTCAAAGACACCTCTATCACTAGAGGTGAATACTCAACAAGAAAAACTGAAGGATATTATGGAGAAATCTGTTAAGGCTAATATGAGTGTCAATTCACCATTAATCATGCATGGTTCTACACTTTTGTTATAGTAATGTGTAGTAAATGTAAATTGTATGGGCAGATCCCATACAATTTATACCGATTACCAGATTCTTTGCACTATCTAGACCCCTCGGGGAGGTCTAACAGATATCAACGAGCAACAACTTTCAATTACACATTCAAGAGATATTTGTTTCAACTGAGAAACTCAGATGTTGCTTATAGGAATTTGGGCATGAATGGAGAGTGTGTGTTATCATTTGTGATCCATTAAGGAAACTATGGGCTCCATGAAGAACATTAATAACACCATGTTCTATTAAAAGCAACATTTACTAATTTGACACTAAAGTTTAGTGGCCAAAATCAACATGACTCACAAGAGCTCCTGGCATTTCTATTAGATGGGATTCATAAGGATTTAAAATGTGTGAAGCACAAACCACACATAGACTCAGATGCAAATAGGCATCCAAATAAGGAATCTTTGCAGTGGGTTGGTATTTTCACTTCTATTAGGTTGTGAAAAGAGTGATCAACTCCTTGCTTCAAGTGTGTCTTTTAATGTTTCCAGAAACACTGCTAACTCTCTAGAACATTAGACTGTGTTGTCTATAATCACTGAAAGTTTTGACTTGCACTTGATAGATGCCATGCACTTGACAGATGCCAAGAATCTCTACCAGTTGAGTGACGTGCACCTGCTTATGTGCTCATTGAGTGTGAAGATAGAGTTGAGTGTGAAGATGAAGATATTCGTGTTTTCGACCAACAAAACTGTGCATGGAATCTCTAAAGCTTATTTCGAGAGGAGTCAAGTACATTCAAGGAAGAAAAGTTTGGCGTTGGAATATCAACAAGGTTTCCACCTTTGCGAGGAATGTTTCAAAGAATCCAGAGACCTAGCAGGAATTTCCTCTACTTTATAACAAAGACGATCTAGGCGATTTCAATTTGTCTGATATTCAGAAAATCGTGCTTTGGCTATTGAACATCTAGCTTCAAGATTGGTTGCCCTAAGGATTGAACTTTTCCCAGGTTATATGAGTGAAGGGATACATCGGCATGGGAACAAGTGTCTGTCATTATTGGGAAAGAGCTATGGAACAAGTGTCTCACCCTAGATTGTCACTTTAAAGGCCTTAGAACCTTTCAGATACACCTACCCTTGATAGTCAGAAAATGTGCTCCTAGATCATGTAACACTAAAAGTTTTGTAGAGCAAACCTCTAATAGTTCTCCTAAACTGTACAAGATTTTTAAAGAAATCAACCTTGTACAACCTTGTACTCTATTCAATGAAAACAGTGCTTCATATCAATAGTTATAGGCTTTAACCTTATAATAAGGTAAAAGTAACCATGCACGGACCCCAATAACATAGCCTTTAACCTTATAAAGTAAAAGTAAGGCATTCCATTGTTTAAATGATTTGGGTTGTTGATATAAATAATATTAAATAATGTATATATAAAGAGAAACAAGTAATTAATGTATATATATAATCTTGAGTAACTGGACTTATAATCTATATATACTATATAACTTCATAAATAATTAATATATTATTAATGTATTAGATTAGTTATGTAAATTATATAATTAAAAATTTGTATGTATAATTTTTTATATAAGTTTTACTTTTAAAAATTATAAAAATATTTTTTATATTTGTACCTGTGTTTCCCCGCCATATCCAAATCCTGGTTTTTCAAAAATATGACAAATCTGGATTTGTATCCATATATGAATCCTGGTAACTTAGGTTATAACAATGGTGATAGACTACAACCTCAACATGAAAGGGAGATTCTGGAAAAGGTTCTCATTCACCATCCAGGAACTGAAGGAAAGATGGGATGTGGTGTTGATTTCATTACGAAAGATGGGATGTGGTGTTATGGAAGATGGGATTCATCAATCTCTTGCATACCTTGTTCCTCTCTAATTTATGTATTTTCCCTCTTAATTTTCGTAACTCTTTCTTCCTGTTTATTGTTGAAATCTTTCAGGCAGATTCACTCACTTACACAATCTCATAAAGCCAATCTCTACCAGTTGAGTGACATGCACCTTCTTATGTGCTCATTAAGTGTTAAGACATATGTTTTCCTTTAAATTTCTTCTGCATCTTCCATCCAATCAATATTATGTGGGATAAATATGGGCCAATTGTAAAGGCCTTGGTTTGAGGATTTGAATGTAATGGCTTGTTTTCGTCTTATTCCCCCATCTCATTTAATTTATCAATCATAGAAATATGGAAATTAAATATTATAGATTAATGCTGCTACTAGCAGTGACAATGGGCAGTCAACACTGAAATTATTCAAGAGTTACCCTCTGGCCCAAGAGCCAGTTTGAGGCCTAAAGTGGGGGAGGCTTTTCAAAGCCTCCATAGATTGCCTTGGCACTGTTCCATAGCTAGGAACAGCGTGAGGAACAACACAACGCAAACTATCTATTTGAAAATTTGTTTTGACTACTATGTAAACACCTCCTAACATAGTCTTACACTCGTTTCTCAGTGGAAGAGCAAAATAAGTGCCTTTGCAGGAGCAACAAAGTTTTATGCACACCAAAATGCCTTCGATAAGTGTTGTCGTTGCTTGAGTGCTTCAACCAACACATAAAATTCCTTATCATAAGTGTTTTAGTTGAACATGGCTTGGAACAAGGTCTATGAATGATATGCCATTGGATGTCCTCCCTGATTAAAAACAACACCTATGGCTTATTGTGAAACATTTGCAATAATTTCACAAGGTGGTGCGAGTCAAGAAGGGCAAGCATTGATACATGGAAAATAGATTCTTTCAACTTTTGAAATGCTCATTATGTGTCAAAAGTCCAATGAAGATTCTTCAGATTTCGGCCCTACTTAACGTGTTGCGATTCAAGAAGGGAAAACATGATACATGAAAAAGAGCTTCTTTCAACTTTTGAAATGCTCATTATGTGTCAAAAGTCCAATGAAGAGTCTTCAGATTGCCACCCTATTTCAATGAACCGACATCTACAAATGACAATAGATATTTTGGAAGAAGAGGGTTAGTCTAAAGTATATGCAACTCGTTCATATTCTTATGACCCATTTATCTTGTTTTTCTCCCACTTCAAGAAAACATTGCATAAAACTTTGAGTTCTAAAGTTAATCCCTCTATTCATTTTTTGGCCATGTAAAGCCTAAGCAAATGATTTATCCACAACAAAAGCCCCATGGTTACTTTTGGGTAAAATTTGCCATATGAGAAAGATAACAAAAGCATAAGCAAATAATTTCTTCACATCAAAATCCCCATGGTTACTTTTGGGTAAAATTTTCCATATGAGAAAGATAACAGATTACATTCATCAGATTAGACAACTTTAATCACCCTGAATTGAACTTTTAATCAAATCAAATTTCAACTTCTCTGCAACTTTTTTCGCATCTTCAAATATTAAATAATTTTTTTATAAAATTAGAGGACCAGTATGGTCATCGTGGGTTAATAAGGGAAAACCTAGAAAAAGAAAGAAAATATTAGCCATTGTTTTCACAAGGCTTAGTGTCAAGTCACACATCATGTCCAAAACTTACTCTGTGGGGGTTTAGGATTAGGATTTGAATGTAAAAAAGAAAAAATGGGCATAGAACTACTCACATGGAACTTCCAATTCAACTACCAAAAACTTCATGCATCGACCCCGCATAGTGAGCACCAGTGAATGGGGTTAATGTTGAAATTTCTTCAATATGTGCATGTATGCATCGAAATTTGACATGGTTAGACCAGACACATGCCTTGACAGTATGAGAGGGTTTCAATACTCAAGGATGTATGATCATGTCATACAGAAACATTTTGAAAAAATTTCAACGTTGGCCCCATTCACAGGTCGTAGTTGTCCATCATGTACTCTAGCCCTAGTACAATGTCTTTTAATAGTTGTTTCCTTTAAAATTCAACCGATCAAAAAATTAAAACGAAACGAAGAAGAGATGAGACGATATATAGAGTGGGTCTATGAGTGATCTTTGAGTATAAGGGAAAATATCTCTTCCATGCCATACACAACACAAGGGAAAATGTTTCCTTTCTCTACTCAACAATCCCTCAAGCATCTCCTTCCTTTTCAGTGCCATCAGTGGTCATTTCTAAATTTGGATTATTGAGTAACTAAGGGGAATATAGTGTGGGGGTTATGTGAATAATGGTGAGAATGATCACAAGAGACTTTCCATGAGGTACGAGAATGCATGAATGACTCACACTTATTGAAAATGTTTAAACTCCCCGTTGATGTGGGGATTTCTTTAATGTTGGAGGATATCAAAGATGTGTCATTGCGACTAAGTGGACATATGTTGGTGAGAATGATGTCATCATCTCATCATATTCACTCACAGATTCTTTTGAGGATGATTTCATTAGCTCATCATTTTTATTACCGTTGTCATTCACCCACCACAAATGTCATCTTGCACCGACCCCGCATAGTGAGCAGTGAATGGGGACAACATTGAAATTTCCTCAAACTGTGCATGTATGCATCAAAATTCGACATGGTTAGACGAGACACATGGCTTGACGGTATGGGAGGGTTTCAATACTCAAGGATGTATGATGTCCCCAGATAATCTTTGAGATCGTCCACATTTGCATCAACATTCATCATGCTACACCTCTCATTGTCATCATTCTCCATTCCCTTCTATAGAATCATTGTCGGAACTATCTTGAAATTTATCATGGAAATTAAAATACACCCATCAAAAATTTCTTCCACCGACCCCGCACAGTGAGAAGTGAATGGGGCCAATGTTGAAATGTTTTCAATCTGTGCCCGTATGCATCGAAATTTGACATGGTTAAACTAGATAGTTGCCTTGAAGGTATGGGAGGGTTTCGATACTTAAGGATGTTTGATGTCCCTGCATAATATTTGAGATCATCCATGTTTGCATCAATGTTCAATAAAATGGATGTCTCATAGTGATCATAGTGAATGGGGCTTGCCTTGAAGGTGAATGACATAGTGAAATTTCTTCCACCGACCCTGCATAGTGAGCAGTGAATGGGGCCAACGTTGAAATTTATTCACTGTGTATGTATGCGTCAAAATTCGACATGGTTAGAATAGACACATGCCTTGACGGTATGGGAGGGTTTCAAGACTCAAGGAATATTTATGATGTCTCGGCCACATAATCTTTGAGATCGTCCATGTTTGCAACAACGTTCATAATGGGGCGTCTCATATTTGTCAAACATCGTTGTTTCCATCCGTATAATATTTATTGGAACTCTCTTCAAATGTCATGGAACTTCCAATTCAACCACCAAAAATGTCATGCACCAACCCCACATAGTGAGTAGTGAATGGGGTCAACATTGAAATTTCTTCAATATGTGCCTGTATGCATTGAAATTTGACATGGTTAGACTAGACACATGCCTTGACAGTATGGGAGGGTTTCAAGACTCAAGGATGTTTGATGTCCTGGCCACATAATCTTTGAGATCATCCATGTTTTCAACAACGTTCATAATGGGGCATCTCATATTTGTCAAATGTCGTTGTTTCCATCCGTAGAATCTTTGTTGGATCTCTCTTGAAATGTCATGGAACTTCCAATTCAACCACCACAAATGTCATGCACCGACCTTGCATAGTGAGCACTAGTGAATGGGGCCAACGTTGAAATGTCTTCAATATATGCCTGTATGGATCGAAATTTGACATGGTTATACTAGACACGTGCCTTGACGGTATGGGAGGGTTTCAAGACTCAAGGATGTATAATGTCCTGACCACATAATCTTTGAGATTGTCCATGTTTGCAACAACGTTCATAATGGGCATCTCATTGTCAAATTTCGTTGTTTCCATCTGTAGAATCTTTGTTGGAACTCTCTTGAAATGTCATGGAACTTCCAATTCAACCACCAAAAATTCCATGCACCGACCCCGCATAGTGAGCAGTGAATGGGGCCAACATTGAATTTTATTCAATATGTGTCTGTATGCATCGAAATTTGACATGGTTAGACTAGACACATGCCTTGATGATATGGGAGGGTTTCAAGACTCAAGGATGTATGATGTCATATAAAAACATTTTGAAAACATTTCAACGTTGGCCCATTCACAGGTCACTATTTCCCATCATGTACTCTAGCCCTAGTACAATGTCTTTTAATAGTTGTTTCCTTTAAAAGTCGACCGATCAGAAAATTAAAATGAAACAAGAAGAGCCCTAGTACAATGTCTTTTAATATTTTTACTCTAGCCGAGAAGACCCACAAACCCTTTTTGAAGTGTCGTTATTATAGAAAACTTGTCGCAACATCCGTAAAATGAAACATATTTATAGATTTTATAACGTCACAATTCCGACGATCATTGACCAAATCAAAGTTGACTTGGTCAAAATACTAGGTGATCATTTGAAGGGGAAAACCTAGTTTCCACAACGTCGCAACTACGAAAACTATCTTCACAAACGTGGCAAGAGAGACGACTATGTCACAAACATGGCAAGAGAGACGACTATGTGGAAAACGTGGCAAGAGAGACGATAACGTGGAAAGAGTGACGTCAACGTGGCAAGAGAGACGTCAACATGGCAATAGCGACGTTATCGGGCAATGTGGATTTTTTTTTTTAAATTTCCTCAATTTTTCAACAGTATGACCAATTTTGTCCATAATGTCGCAAATAGAACGCCGAAATTTTTACAATATGTACTAGTGATTCCATATGAGGATGGATGTTCTGGCTAGGACTAACAGAGTTTATCAATGAAGAATCACAAGCACAAGGGCTTCATGATTTACAAATAGCGAGATTGAACTTGAAAGGAAACTCAAGATCACTCGGACTAAGAGGGGGAAGCAAAACATGATTGCATAGGTTCCTACTCATAAGCAATTGAACATCGAGGATAAGATGCCACATAATTTATCCATGGTGCATCACCCCCCCAAAGGAGGAGTGGGATTGGTCGAATATTGCATCGACGTGACCACTTTCTCAACCATTGTTTGAATAAAATGCGAGACAACATGGCTTGAAGGTGCATCATCCCCCAAAAGAGGAGTGGGATCAAAATAATATTTCATCGGCATGATTGCTTCATCCACCAAAGGATGAATATATTGTTGGGAAACCAAAGAAGACTCGAAATCAAAAGAACTTGCATACATGGACCAAAATATTTGTACCTATGGAATGCCATGGCATAGATGAGTAAAGTGATCTCCCTTGCAAATATTACAAGGGAACTTAGGATTACATCCTATCGGTCTAGGTTCCTCAACAAAATCAATGCCCCCCAAAAGACTAGTAGTGGTTGGTTGCTTTCCCTCAACTTGACTAATAGAGGTTGTTGACATATCACTCATTTGACTCACATCGACAAGACTTGTGCCCTCAAAATGACATGCAGTGGTTGACTGCACATATCCAACATGAATTGCAGACGTTGGTGATTGGTCGATAACATGACTCGTAGAGGCTATAGACCTATTGCCGGTATGAATAGAAATGACTCAAATTTTCCCCCCATCTTGATTCGCAACAGTTTGTTTCTTGTCTTAAAAATGACTTGCAGAGGTTGCTGACAACTCTCCAACATGACTAGCAAAGGTTGGTTTCACGCTTCCAGCATGACTAGAAAAGGTTGGTGATTTCTTCTTCCTAATCTTCCTCTTTATATTTCGTTTAGACTTGTAGTTACTAGTATATAGACTTTCACCAGAGAAGGCACAAGGAGGACGATAATAATTTTTTGACGAAGGAACCTCAACATGTTTCCCATGACATAAGGTGCTTAAATAAGAAGCATCAAGAGAATTCAAGACATTTGGAATGGTACCCAACCAAACCGATAGTCCCACATTCAACCCAGGAATTTTCAAAGTGGCCATCAAAGGGACACCAACGTTTCCAAAGAAAGGAAAAGCACAAGAATCCCCTTGCGAAGGGGTTCCGTGGTTGGTATCGTCAAGAAATTTTTCCATGAAGATCTTATGCATAGGTTCCTCCCTTGCAGGATCATTCAAGTCTATAAAAGTCTCACACACTGACTTTGGAGAACTAGTGGTATAAAAACCCACACATAGGAGGCACATCAACACTTTCAAGAGAAAGACCAAGGGTTCTTCCCGACTAGCATAGCAGTTGGTCAAGCACATTGAATCAATGATCCAAAAGAGTTGACATTGAAACAACCTAAGGCCAACTACACAACTAAATAATCCAATAAAAATCCCTAAGAGTGTTACCCATGATTTTGGTCATCTTGATGGTGTATTGATGATGGTGTACTCAGGATCCTAACAAGAACTTTCTCCTGAGAAAAGTGACATTCATCTCTTCCCAGAAAACATATTTTTGAAGAGAGCTCGCAGGTTTCTTATAGCCTAGGGTGCGAGAATGACCCATTCTCGCAGGCTACCTTCAGCTAGGGTGCAAACTTCTTGCACTGTGCTATATATCTAGGGTGTGAACTTATTCTCAAGCTTGGAAAAAGATGAAGTCTCGATGGTTCTAGAAGGGAATCTTCTAGAGAATGGGTTGGCATTTGAATGGTTATAATTTTACTGGTTTCCCTGATTTGGTGGGATCATTCTCATCCAAGTAATCATCTCATCCTCTCCTATATATTGATGGGATTCTCATGGAAAAGGTTAAGCAAGATTAATTGGAGAATTGGTGAAGGAATCGTGTGAAGGACCTAGCTTGAACAGGAGATTGTAGACTCTAGCAAGTCTATCAAGAGGAGTTGGATCTTCTTCATGCTAGGATCGAGCAAGTGTGTGTGTTGGAACCAAGAGTCACTGAAAGGAAGCTTGCAACATCAAGGCGATCACATTGTATCTTCTACTTTCGATTAATATGATACAATGCAATGTCCTTTTCCCATAAAGTCACTCTTACTTTATTGTGTAATTCCTTGATCATGCACATAAGTTGACGATTGAATATATTTTGCTATCTTCACTTTGGTTGGTTTGTGTTGTCTCGGTCTTGACCTCACGAAAACACCAGAGCGAAGCGGGAGAAACAAAGACCCTAGGAAGTGATACTAAGGTATGTCACTCGTTCCTCTTTGCTAGCTAATTCAATGGTCATAACTTAGGGAAAGAGTCATGTCATGTCCCGTTTTGTTCTAGATCCAGGTGGATCTAGGGAGATCTGTTAGTGTTCGCACCTACCGATTAGTCCGATAACAAAATTGGCGACTCCACTGGGGAAGAAACCCGATTTCTTTGTGGTTTTTGGCATTTTTCCTTGGCCATTTTCTCTTGCCTTACCTTTCTCCATTTCTATCAATCTCTGAGTCTTCAGGACATTCTGATAGATCCTCTGGGTCCAGAAGTCCCTTCAATTTTTTTGTCTTTTTCCAAAAATTTGCCTAGTTTCAGGCATTCTCGCACTGAACCCCATAGTGGTTTGCGAGAATACTTTGAGTTCACACTCTTCTTTTAAGTCCAGTGCGAGGTTCTCGCACTCTTCTCAAAGCTAGCCTGCGAGAATGACCCATTCTTGCACTGTGTAACACTGATAGCCTGCGAACCCTCTTTTCAAAATTTTGGATTTAAGATTTTTGCATGTTCAGCTGTCCAGATCAGCATAGGTGTCTGAAAAGAACTTCTTGGACCATTGATTGATGTTTTCTTGTCTTCGGATTTTGTGCACGATCAGTCTTCGGAAATCAAAGGCTCTTCATGTCCATCTTTTTCTCGACTCTCATCTCTTGACTTGTCTTGGAAAAAGATATACTCTCTGATTTTGGAATCTGAGTGCTTGTTTGGTTAAGAACCGACAATCGGTTGAAAGTTGGGATTCTTTGTCTTTCTCATTTTCTCATTATTTGGAAGATTACTTTTCTCATGCAATTGAAAATACTAGTGTTGTCTGCTTGTTATTTTTGTTTCCATTGAAAGATTGGTTTGGGTTTTGTTCATTGCTTGTTCATTAGTTATTGGTTTTCCTCACTTTCACCATCATGGTGTAGGTCCTTTTTGAAAAGTGAAAAACATTTTTCTTTCAAAAGCATTTTCGTCTTTGAAAATATTGAAAATCAATTGTTGAAATTATTGAAAAAGAAACAATAGAGAATTGTCATTATTGCGTGATTCGTTGAAATTGCATTTTAAAGGAAATTGTGTATCGTAGTTCAAGATTGGTCTGGAAAACTTCTCTTTCCCTCACGTACATAGGATTCATTGAACGAAAATTGATATATTTCATTCCTATCTATGCATCGTTGGGTCAGAGTCTCATACAACATCAGTTTCATCTTGGTTTCCTTTGAGTAACAACAACCCTTAATAACATTGCGCAATTGTAAAATTTAACTAGTAACTCTTTTCTAGGGCTCTATTACACCAACATTTAGCTAGGCTAGCGCTTTGGAATAGGTAGAGAGATACACTCTCCAAAGCACAAAACACACAATAGCATCTTGCATTAAGGAGTGTCAAATTCCATTTACAACGTTTTGTCCTGGGAAGCCCTTCTCACACAAGGGTCAAACCCGAGGTCGCATTGATATTGACAGAGTTACTTTGTTGATATCGGTGTAGAGATTGCACGTATTATGGGGGTCACTTGGAGGTATACCCACAATGATGAGTGGAAGCCTCTTGAGTTGATTTTGGGCTAGATACCCTACCCTTGCGTGTGGATCGGACTGTCGATTGTCCCCCCAGGCTTTATTGTTGTTGGTGGTAACCCTAGTGGCCTATCTTTCTAGGGTCTTACACAAGGTGACTGTGAAGGGGCAAGTCTTCACGGTACCTGGAATCGACGTTGGCCAAACTCACTCGGGCTCCTTGGAGGGTATACCCACGATTATGTGTGGGAGCTTGCACTAGGGTGTAAGTCCGTTAAGCAGGTCGTCAGCGTAACTTTTCCACCCTAGCCCAGCCCCTTCTCGTCTCGTTGTTGCGACGTTGGATTTCATCACCAACTAGTAACTTCGTAATTAGAAGTTCTTGTTTGCTTGGTATTGTTTCCTAGATTTTGTTTACTAGTGCATGATGTTTGTTTACCCAAGTTGACCATAAGATTTTCTTCGTAAGTTTGTAACTCGTTCACAATAGATCCTCCATGTCGTTCACATAGAATGTAGGGTTTATCTCCAGAGCATCTGGAAGGTTCTCAACCCTTGCCTACAAGCTCACTTGAGGGCTCTCCTCAACAGAGTGAAGTCCAAGACATTACCACTCCACAAGTGGAACGAACCGACTCTCTAGAACATTTTCGAATTACCAATACTCGAGAGGACTTTTGACTTCACCCTAATTCTAAGAGACAGATTATGCGAGTGAATTCTTCTGGAGACTTAGTTGTTGTGTCTTCTGGATCACCGATTGGATCCTTTCTAGGAATAGAGGGCCAAGATCCTTTTTGGTCTACGAGCATTTTTAGACAGGACCTTTTTGGTGCAGGATCAGGCGTTGAAATCACTGTCTCACCTGTGCTCTCCAAAACCTCTAACCCAGACACAGTGCCATTTACTACTGCCTATTATTTTCCTGGTACGGATGCCCCGCGATCTGACCACATCTTGACCATCCCTGTAGAAATGGTCCATTACACAGACACTACGAGTATTCACACCGGGATTACCACGGTTAGTCAAGCCCCCATCGGCACGCTGCTCTCGCCTAGTGTCACCCCGACACTTCCACCCGGATACCGTGCATTGAATGCTTCCATTCCCACTCCTACACAAACCCCATCCAACACTCTTGGTGGTCCCTCTTCTTCTGGGCACTCTCTTCCCGGTTTCATTCCAACACTTCCTCAACCCCCTTTAGTAGGACCTTTCTCGTCCTCCACTGGCAGTATTAATCCTAGTGGCACTATTCCGTCATTCACACCAAATTACCAGATTCCTGTTGGTGGAAAATTTCACCAAGGAGGTTTGAATCAACCCCCCCTTGGCGGGCAAATTCCTATTGGAACGCAAATCCCAATTGGAACACAACCCCCAATTGGAACACTACCCCCAATTGGAACACAACCCTTGATTGGAGGACAACCCCCACCGACCCCACCTTATGGACAAAACATACCTCCATCCTTGGCCCAGTATTGCAATCATCTGATACAACATACTCCTCAATCGACTGGGGGGCAACAACTTCCAACTACATCCGTTATACCCCCTAGTATAGGCCAACCATATCCAGGTACGTCCAATCTTATTTGGGGCTCGAATGCTCAAACTCACGTCCTTGTTCAAGGATACAATCCCATGAGCTACTTTCCTCTACAACCACCACCGAATCTGCCTGGGTCTTCACATTATATGCAGACTGTAATGTCCCCACTTTGGGACATCATCACAGGGCATAGATTTATGATGACCAGAGTAACCAAATGGATGCTATAGCAAGTACAGGGGTATTTGAGAGGCATTTTGGGGTCCAACTTGCATTGACGATCATATTCCATCATCATGAGCCATTCCGCATAAGTTGGATTTGGTTTCGTTGCATTCCGACGATTTCCAGGATTTTGACTATTTTGAGCTATAAGTCAATGGAATTCACTGAAGAGGTCATTTTGGGCACATTACTTGGAGGAACCTCTCAGTGTAATAGCTCATTGGAATCGGGA
>ML779828.1:73473-93560 GCA_009831015.1 Picea engelmannii | reverse complement strand
TATGTGATGCAGATCATTGGGCCACTTTATGACTTGGCTCCCTCCAATATAGGCTCTCACACCTCTTGGACGATGGACATATGAGATTTAACTTTGCATATACAATAATACTAGCACACATATGGGCAACAAGTCCACACTTTGGGTGTTTTACCTCGAAGGTTATTGGGAATTGGATGGAGGATGTTGCACTAGTACATGATTGGATACAATGCAGAGATGAGATGCACCTTCATTCCATGTTGGGCACTGGTCATTTCACCTTGGACATTGAGCATATGGATGATGACATCATGAATTAGTGTTTGCCTACCATTGGTGCACTACTTTGATGAGTTTGAGTCTTTTATGACAAGACATGAACTTTTATGAGGAGAGGTCACCTTCCACCATACTTGGCATATTGATGATGAGACACGACCTTTGGATGCCTACCACACCTTCCTAGGCCATGATGTTACCCATATGTGTGGCTTTGGAGGGATTATTGTGATGTTTTAACATGATTATCTATTGTTAGAGGCTACTTGAGGGGTCGAACCTACTTGTATCATGGATTAATTATTGTTTTAGACATTATTGTGGACATATGCACTTGGTTACCTCATATATATAGAGGGAGCACTCCATTGTATCTAATCATAACTCATCACTTATGAGATCATCATTACTTGTATTCTCTTCTCTCTTTAATTCCCTTGGAGTACTTGTGTTCTCTTTGGAAGGATAATCCTCATTGGATAATTTTGTCTTGTTTTGATGGATGAACATTGAGATATGGTTTCTTCATGCATAACACTTAATATAGTAAGTGTTATTGTTCAAGTTTTAATGCTTGTTCATGGTGTATTATGGTAGATGTTATATTAGATGGTTAATTGTTGCATGTTTTTTTTTTTGACAGAAATGTTTAGCGGTTTTTATATTAGTTGTGGGCTAGCCACTAATCGGTTACAGACTGGCAGGGCTTCACTGAGCTGCTGCCTACACTAAGCTAAAATGCATTACTAAAAATGCCAGATTAACAAACACCCCCAAAACCAGTTCAGATACCTGAAACCAGACTTATTTTAAAGCCTTGGCTTCTATACAAAATGCCAAGGTGCTTGAGAGGGTAGAAATCCCTACAGATCAAGAAGCTACAGATCAAGAGGCTAACTACTGTTTGGGGTCCTTCCCCCATTCGATGTTTAACTTGGACATTTTGCCTTCAAGTTGACTGATTCTTTCCTCAAATTCATCTTTTGGACTTTTCAGCTCCTGGTGTAGCTTGCCAAGCTCCTCTGTAAATCCAATTTTAATTGTAGTTATATCCTGCTCCAATTGCTCCAACCTCCTGCCTGCCTCCGTGTCTAAGTTCTCCAGGAAGTCAAGTTGATACTGGAGTGTCTGCTTCAGTTTTTCCAGCGTCTCATCAAGCTGTTTCAATCGCTCCTCTACAGTGAGATTCCGGCTGGAGCTCGCGGCCATCTCTTCTCCTCTTGCTCTCGTGCTCTGAATCCTCTCCTTCTGCTCTCTCCACGGCTGAGAATGGGTCTGCTCTTGGGCTGAGGGCGCAAGCGGATTTAATATTACTCTCCCGTCTTTCATCATTTCGTCCATTGTTTCTTTCCCCAAGAGGTATGGGGGGGGGGTGATCTTGCTGTCTCCTTTATGCATGTGAACCGATTTTTTTTTGCCCGTCCTCTGCCCGAGTTGCACAGTACCACGCACCTTCATTGGATGAGTCCTGGCACTGTCTTTTCCTGTCCCCTTCTTGCAAATTGCATGGACTTTCTTTTGAACGTGAGGCCGGATCATGGTAGATCCCCCATGGAGGGTTGGCCATTTATAATCATTCTTCCTTGTGCCAGCACAACGCCCCTATTTGCCTCCTCGTCCGCATCTTTATTTAGCTCCCGTAGGACATGGAACACTTGGAACGAATCAAATCCTTTAAGGAGTAGGCATATTCTGGCCAGCAAGTTGTTGAGCTTTGCACTTTGGGTTTCTTTAGAATGGGCTATAGCACTAATTAACATGCGGGAGTCTCCTATGATAATCAAATTTCGGATTCCATTGCTTTTGGACTGGCACAGGCCTTGCCAGAGTGCCATTGCTTCTGCTTGGTTGTTGGTGGCGATGCCTAGGCCAATCGCGTATCGCACCATGAATTCTGCATTTGGCTTCACTATTATTCCTCCTCCTCCTGCTTGTCCTGGGTTGCCCTTTGAGGCTCCGTCAAAGGATAGGATGTGGGTTTTCCTTTTGCTTTTCCAACTATCGAATTCACTCATTCCTGTCCTTATTTCCCAGTGCTCTTGGGTTGTGGTTTTGGCTGTGTTTCCGGTTTGTAGTTGAATTTGGAATTGGTTCATCCAAATCTCTTCTTGTTCTTCCATCTCCCTACTATAATTAGAATGATGATGAGAGCTAGCCCATTCACCAAATAGAGATCTGATCTTTGCATTTACTAGAGAGGCCCTCCTTTCCTGATCTCTAAAAATTCTGTTATTTCTTTCTAACCAAAGCCCCCACAGGATGAACCTTGGGATTTCTTGCCATAGCCTCGAGGCAACGCTTTGCTTCTTCAATTGGAACAGATAAAGAGCGGTCCAGCTTTGAAGGAGGGAATTTATATCTTGGGGAAGAGGAAGTTCCTTTTGCAACCCGACTGCCAACTTCCATACTTCTTTTGAATAGCTACAGTTAAGAAGGAGATGATCAGAGGTTTCCTCAGCTTGCTGACATAGGGGGCATCTTAAGGGGCCCTCCTAACCTTTATTTTGGAGGTTTTCCCCTTTTTGTATGCTGTTGTGGCTTAGAGTCCATAGGAACAGGTCTATTTTGGGAATGGTTTTTGTATTCCAGATGGGCTTCCATAAGGGCGGGTTGGGTGGAACATGAGGGATGTTTCGGAAGGTGTTGTATCCCAAAGAGGTGGAGTAGGGTTTAGGATTCCTTCCCCATCCTCTCTCATCTTTCCCCTTTTTTCTTATGGGGGCTTTTCCCTACAGGCTGAGTTTTAGGGAGCACCACTCAATTTCTAAGTCCAGGGGCAGGTTGTTCACTGCCCATCCTTGCCACGATTTGTGTCTGTCTGTCCCCCATGTAGAGATGTCAAAGAGCGTCTTTAGGTTTTGCCCGTCCATCCATCCTTTTAGTCATTGTAAGTTCTGGCTTAGTTCCAACGGTGGGTCACCTAGAATGGAGTCTTGCCAGATTTTAATTTTTTTCCCATTTCCCGGCACCCAGGTAAGATGGGGGGTGAACTGGTCCATGGCCTTTTTGCAGATATTGTAGACTGGGGATCCCTTGATCTCTCTACAAGGATTTTCAATGCACCTCTTCCTTGTGCCTCTGAAATATTTCTTCCACGGGGCTTCCTTTCTCCACGCGGTGTCACCATTGACTATGTGCCATAGCAATTTTTCCCCTAGGGCCAGATTTTGCACTTTGGTGTTTTTGAGGTTGAGGCCTCCTTCCAAGAGGGGTTTTGAAATTTATCCCAATTTATAATATGGAGTCTCCTGCC
Organism: Picea engelmannii; assembly: GCA_009831015.1. Classification (NCBI taxonomy): domain Eukaryota; kingdom Viridiplantae; phylum Streptophyta; class Pinopsida; order Pinales; family Pinaceae; genus Picea; species Picea engelmannii. The sequence goes on along the minus strand of ML779828.1, from coordinate 90,046 downwards.
TGTTTGCTTCCCCCCTTCCCACATGAAACTTCTCTGCATTGATTCCATTTGTTGAACTGTGGTGCTTGGAGCTAGAAGTAAAGAATTCTGGTAAATGGGAACACTTGCCAGGACAGATTTGATTAGGACTATCCTCCCTGCTAGACTTAGCCAATTTGCCCCCCATGAGGAAATTATCCTCTTTAGTTTATCTAGTAAATGATTCCAATGTGAGCCCTTGGAGTCGTCTTGGATATAGGGGTTCCTAGGTAGGTGAAGGTCTCCCATTTGATGTGCCCTTCCATCCCCAAAAGTATGGAAATTTCCAGCATCTCTTTGGGTGTAATATTCCACCCATAAATTTTACTTTTTGCCTGACTTATCTCGCTTCCTAACACTGCAGCATAAGAATCCAACTCCTCTTTGAATCTTTTTACAACTAACAGACTTGCTCCTCCTAGTAGCAAGGTGTCGTCCGCAAATTGCGCGTGGTTGAGTTCCTTCACTACTTGGGTTATTTTTAGTCCTTGGAGGTTGCTTCGGATTCTGGCATTTTCCAGCTGGTAACTAAGGACCGAGGCTTGAATTGTGTAGAGTAGGGGCGATAGAGGACAACCCTGCCTTAAGCCCCTGGATGCTTTGAAGAAATTTGTCACTCTTCTGTTTACCATGGGGGCTATCCAAGGCGACCCTATGCAGGCTCTTATCCAATTCAAAAAGGATTCGTCAAATCCGAACTTCTTCATTACCTCAAATAGGAAATTATGATTAACTCTATCAAAATCATTTGCAAGGTCCAGTTTAATAATCATACCTTTATCCTTCCTGCGTAGACTTGAGTGAAGAGCTTCTTGCACCAAGACTATATTGTCTGCTATTTGCCTGCCTTTGATGAATCCTCCCTGGTTCTCTGGTACTATGAGAGGGAGAATGCTTTTCAATTTGTTTGTGATTACCTTGGTAAGAATTTTATAGCTTGTGTTACAGAGGGAGATCGGTCTGAATCGGCTAAAGTTGAGCGCTCCTTTCTCTTTTGGGATGAGTGTCAGGAAGGTTGAGTTTGTGCTTCCTCCTAGCTTGCTGCTCGCTTGTGATTTCCTTATCATTTTGGTTAGGTTTGATTTGATTATCTCCCAGCATTGCTGGAAGAATCTGGCTGTAAATCCATCTGGTCCGGAGGCTTTGTCCGGGTGCATTTGGTCCACCGCCTCTTTTATTTCTTGCTGTGAGACTTCCTCCAGAAGCTTGAGATTGATGTCATCTTTTATTAGCTTTGGAACGACTGAAAGAGGGTACATTTGGGGATCAATGCTTGCCCTGTCTGTTTCTGTGTAGAGAAATTTGAAAGTCTCAAAGGCTGCCTGTCTGATGCCCTCTGGCTCAGATATTGTAGTGTTTTGAACTTGAATTTCTGTCACAGCCTTGAAATTTTTCCTTGCTTCCGCTTGCTTATGGAAATAACTCGTGTTTTTGTCTCCTTCCTTCAACCAAAGACTTCGAGACTTCTGCCTTCAATATCTTTCTTCATCCCTGCAAGTTTTGTGCCATTGCCTTTGGAGTTGCTCCTCCTTAAGTAAGTCCTACTGTGTGATCTCCTTTTTTTCCAGAGCGAGCTGGTGACTCTCTAGTTGCCATTGAACTTCTAAACGTAGGGCGATTGGGTCAGCTTGTTTTTTTCCCCATCCTTTTAGCTCGACCTTGAGCCTTCGCAGTTTTTCTTCCCAAACGTAAAATGCAGATCCATTAACTTTGCTAGTCCATGCATTGGAGACTTTGCGCAGGAAGTCTTTGTCCTGTATCCAAGTGGGATTGAATTTGAAGGGGATGGGCCCCTGGCCTTTCTCCTTCCTAAGCTCTAGACTAATAGGCTTGTGATTAGAGGTACTGTGGGGGAGAATTTCTGAGGAGGCTGAAAGCCCAAGTGTCAAGAATGAGCTTTGTACAAGGAATCTGTCCAAACGGGCAACAATGTGCCCCAGACCTACCCTTTTGTTGGTCCAAGTATAACGTCCCCTAGTTGGTTTAATGTCCATTAGATCCCATATTGAGATTAGGTCCTCCACCCACTCTCTAGCTGGGTCTCTTACGATAGACCCCCCCCTTTTTTCTTCTTGGGCTAATGTTACGTTTAGGTCCCCGCCTAGTATAATATTTTTCAGCTCATTGTCTGTTAGATAGTCTAGAAGGGTTTGCCAACAGTTATTTTTATCTTCTATATGCTTTGGGACATAGATATTAAAGAGACTTATCGTTTGCCCTGAATCCTTGTGGAGCAGTTGGGAGAAGATCTAATGCATGCAAAGGTCGGAGCAGATCATATCTATTTTGGAGGCGTTCCACAGGGTGCAGAGCCCTCCTGATGCGCCTCTAGCACTGTCGGCTAATCCCTGGCTACTTCTCCAAACATTTTTTGAAACTTTTATAGAGTCCCGCTGACTCATTTTGGTTTCCTAGATAAGTAGGATGTTCGTTTTCGTTGTTTTGATTATGTCCCTGAGAGCTTCTTCCTTCCTTTTTCTACCTAGACCTTTACAGTTCCAGGAAGTTATCTTCATTGGTTATTTTGTGGAGGGGAATGAACTCCTTGGGAGGCCTTAGTCAACTTCCTGGTTTGCCTTACTCCGATCAGTTGCTTGATGGTTGGTTGTGCTTCTTTGAGAACGTCCTTGTAGGTTTCCTGATCCCTTTCCGCTTTTTTGGATTTCCTACCTCTGCCTGGCTTCTTTGGAGTGTCCCAGGCTTCACTCGCTCCTTCTAATTCATTTCCTAACGAGATCTCTCCCTCCTCGATGCCTTGATCCACCCCATTCCTTGGAGGGGAGTTGGGTTTCTCCACTCCTTCTGCTGCTTTTGGAGTTCCTCCGGTTTTTGGGATTTGGTCGCCTCTTTCTTCTTCCCCTTGGGTGGTGTTGCTTAGATCCGCCGTTTCACCTTCATTTCCCAATGCTTTGAAACTGTTTGCCGTCTCTATGTTTCCAGGGTTGCCTTGATCAGGAATTGGATTGTCCCTTCTTGGGCCTTTGGACTTCGATCTTCCTTTCCGGGGTTGCTGCCATCCTTCCTCCCCTGCTTTCTCTGTGTGTATGGTTTTTGGCCAGTTTCTCTGGAAGGGTCCATATTCATGACATCCTCTGCATTTAAACGGTAGTTGCTCATAGTCCAATTTTTGTAGGTGTTGCCATTCCCCAACCTTCAGTTTTACCGCTTCCGGCAGGCCTATTTCCAAATCAACTTCCCCACAGATTCTGGCACAAGAATATTGGTCTTTTGGGTCAGCTTTGTCAATGTAGTGACCTAGTCCGTTCCCGATAGCTTGCAGCGACGAGGAGTTCCAACAATGGATTGGTAATTTTGGGAGTCTGACCCAGACCGGGACATCTTTTGGCACTTCCGAGGCTGGATCGAAGTTCGGAGTCCACCGATTCAGATAGAGGCCCTGTGCACCCATGAAGTATGGCCCGTTCCTGAAGATTAAATCGCGGTCCTCCTGGGAGATGAATTCGAAAATGAAGTAGCCCCTTCCAACCGCATAATAGGTTACACTGTTTTTTATTAATGGCCTCCAGTTCCGTTGGATCCAGTTGTCCGTTGTCCTGGTTGAGGGCCAGAGCCCCATGAACTGACCTACCAGACCTCACTCTGATAAGGAGAGTGCTACCTTCATTGGCTGTTCCGGGGGGAGATTGATCTCTGGAACGTTATCCAGCCTTCTTACAAAGCTTGGTGTTTCTTCTTGGGGCGCTTTCTTCCTGCATGCAGTGATTAGTTTTCTGAAGGACGTGGTTGGGGAGGGAGGGGGCGGCGGCTCCCCTCCACCCTGGCTTGGCATGGTAGTAGAGAGCACGAACCCTAGATCCATTTTTTACCTTCGCGTGCGTCAGTCTCTATCAGTGATACAATGAATGTTATTTCTGATCTCCTATCAAGATTTTTCCAATATTACTAGACAAAATGAATCTTTTTTAAAATTAAAACTAATATTCCTGGTTAATTGTTGCATGTTACCTTCTATGCTAGGTTCATTTTTTTTAGAAACCCTAGGAGGGATTAAGATTGTTTATCCCCCTCCTTAATTTCATTTATCATATTTTTTTAAAGCATTTAAGACCTAGTCTAAGGGTTAATATTGTTTATCCTCCTAGAGTTTTGTCCTTGCTAGTTTAAGACCCTAGGATTGAAATTGTTTATCCCCCTGGGACTTGAATTAATTCAATTGAGATCATGTTGCTAGATGCTACAAAAGAAAATGACACCTAGGGTTTATGATGGTATAACCCCTAGGGTTTGTTTTCAAGAAGTTTTGTCTTGGTTATATGATATTATAGCTCCAAGTTTTCATATTCAAACCCCTCTCTTTCCTTTAGCAAGATTATTTGAGTTTCCATTGATTCTATTTTCCCAAATAAATCAAAATGACACTATTCCTATTGCTTACAAGTGTTTACAAACTCTAAAAACTCACTCTTTTTCAAAAGCAACTTGTTGGGTGGATACTCAACCTTCTCCTTGTGTTCAATATAGCCCAATAACTTGCAAATCAACCTAATCATTTGTTGTTGTTATAAAAAGATAGTTACATCCATTAGGGATTGGTTTAATTGTTGATAACTCACTTAATAATGTGTTTTAAGAAGGCTGATATCATTATTTGACACTTGGATCTTATTATATTTGTTAAGTGTTGTATTTAAGAATTTATTGGTAATTTTTTAGGGCTGATTTATTGTTGTTGTTACAAATGTACTTTGCTGATGTAAACTATTAAATCATTGTAAGATTTATTGAAACAACCTTCTTTCATTGATAGCTAGTGTTTTGGGTATTTTATTTCTCTTCTTAGTCTTGGTATTGATAATTGAATGTATTGGAACACTTCACACACACATACACTATCAATTACCTTTCCTAAACCTCATTTTAGCTCTCCTTTCCTTCCTAAACCTAGCCTATGTCATTGAGTGACCAAGATAGGGGGTCATAGACTTGCCTCTAGCTTGCTATAGGATCCATTTAGGTCATAAGGGAAGCCTCTTTGTGTTGGATATTCACCCAACACTAAAATGAGGGAAATACTTCTCTAGGTGAGAGTGACAACTACTTCCATTTATTACGCAATATTGGCATCCTATGAAAGGATTTTCATAAGTGATAAATCATACATAATTAAGGTGACATGGAGATTGTTTCATATGCATTATATTGATCTAGAAAATAACATGCATGTGTGTCAAGATTAAGTGATTTCATGTTGGAAATTGTGACTACTATCTTATTGTGTACCCTAGAGGCACTTTGGAGACTCATTGTTTCTTTTTTAGCATAGGGTCACAATATTTGGATGTTGGATATCCTATGGTATAAATGTGAAATGAATTCGTCACTGTGAATCTTTGATGTTTTTCTTGTCTAATTTATTCCCTGTTGATACAATTGATTTGATTTTAAATTATGTAATTTTAAGTGTTCGATATTTTAGTGTGATTTTATAATGCACCATTCTATCGTTTTTATTCATGTTTTAAGGGCTTTTAAATTTTTGTAGGTTCTATGAAAAAAAACTTTTCATCTTGATGCTTTCCATTGGAGTCATAGGGTTCCTGTCAACTATCATTATTCTTAATGAAATCCAATTATGAGACATTCTATGGAAATCCTTCATGAATGAGAAAATATAATACCTAAGTATTAACAAAATTCATCATTTAATCCATCTAACAAACACTTATTATTCAAAGATATAAGACAATGTANCTTTAGCAAGATTATTTGAGTTTCCATTGATTCTATTTTCCCAAATAAATCAAAATGACACTATTCCTATTGCTTACAAGTGTTTACAAACTCTAAAAACTCACTCTTTTTCAAAAGCAACTTGTTGGGTGGATACTCAACCTTCTCCTTGTGTTCAATATAGCCCAATAACTTGCAAATCAACCTAATCATTTGTTGTTGTTATAAAAAGATAGTTACATCCATTAGGGATTGGTTTAATTGTTGATAACTCACTTAATAATGTGTTTTAAGAAGGCTGATATCATTATTTGACACTTGGATCTTATTATATTTGTTAAGTGTTGTATTTAAGAATTTATTGGTAATTTTTTAGGGCTGATTTATTGTTGTTGTTACAAATGTACTTTGCTGATGTAAACTATTAAATCATTGTAAGATTTATTGAAACAACCTTCTTTCATTGATAGCTAGTGTTTTGGGTATTTTATTTCTCTTCTTAGTCTTGGTATTGATAATTGAATGTATTGGAACACTTCACACACACATACACTATCAATTACCTTTCCTAAACCTCATTTTAGCTCTCCTTTCCTTCCTAAACCTAGCCTATGTCATTGAGTGACCAAGATAGGGGGTCATAGACTTGCCTCTAGCTTGCTATAGGATCCATTTAGGTCATAAGGGAAGCCTCTTTGTGTTGGATATTCACCCAACACTAAAATGAGGGAAATACTTCTCTAGGTGAGAGTGACAACTACTTCCATTTATTACGCAATATTGGCATCCTATGAAAGGATTTTCATAAGTGATAAATCATACATAATTAAGGTGACATGGAGATTGTTTCATATGCATTATATTGATCTAGAAAATAACATGCATGTGTGTCAAGATTAAGTGATTTCATGTTGGAAATTGTGACTACTATCTTATTGTGTACCCTAGAGGCACTTTGGAGACTCATTGTTTCTTTTTTAGCATAGGGTCACAATATTTGGATGTTGGATATCCTATGGTATAAATGTGAAATGAATTCGTCACTGTGAATCTTTGATGTTTTTCTTGTCTAATTTATTCCCTGTTGATACAATTGATTTGATTTTAAATTATGTAATTTTAAGTGTTCGATATTTTAGTGTGATTTTATAATGCACCATTCTATCGTTTTTATTCATGTTTTAAGGGCTTTTAAATTTTTGTAGGTTCTATGAAAAAAAACTTTTCATCTTGATGCTTTCCATTGGAGTCATAGGGTTCCTGTCAACTATCATTATTCTTAATGAAATCCAATTATGAGACATTCTATGGAAATCCTTCATGAATGAGAAAATATAATACCTAAGTATTAACAAAATTCATCATTTAATCCATCTAACAAACACTTATTATTCAAAGATATAAGACAATGTATAAAAAACATTTCTATGTTAGAAATAACTTTAAGCTCATAGGAAATTCCTTAATGCCAAAAACATTTAATCACATGCAAACCATGCAAACTTGTTGGCACAGGGGCAGACCCAGGGTTCAACGCTTCAACAACGCACCAACAAAACCCTTACTATCGGCCCTTTCGGAAACACCTGCAAAGAAGATGAAGTCTCACCCGAGGTAGAGGCAGGGGTGGTTGCATAACTCAAATGTATTCAACTTAGCTGGGACGCAGATCTGTGATTACACCACTCTAAAAAATCACTTAGAAATTAACATTCATTAGTATTTAACCTTTATTCACATCGCAGATCCAAACCCTAATTACATAGCAACACAATATTCAACAAGATCTAACACATTCAAGCACTTATCATGGAGAGATAGATCAGATCTAACATTCATTCACCTTACCAAGCACTAAGCTATTATACCATATGCATCACACATACAGATATCGACACTAAGAATAAATTACATCACTAACATACAACCATAATGCACAAAGAAACCATAACATAGGATATACATGGTTCACCCCAGTGTGGGGCTACGTCCACCAACTCTTCTTTTTCTTTATTATCTTTTGTCAATCTTCTACAAGAACAGAGCCCAAAAACCATACTCCACATAGGACAGGAGATCTGTGCACCTCACCATATCCTCCTTCCCCAAGTTAGGTCACAACACAAAGCCTTCTTACAATCACTTGCACTTAGCTCTGCAAGTCTTAACATACACTAGCACAAAGCCTTTGCAATCACATAGATAAAACTCTAGCACTTAGCATATCTTTTTTCTCTCCTTTCTTACATCGCCTAGCTATATATTTATACATTACAAAATGGGCCTAAACATGGTTAAATCCATGGGCTGACATCCCATACCCGTTACATAAACCCTAATCCCAAAAATTGTCCTAAAAAGGGGCCAAGATCCCGCGATCTCTGCTTCGACTTGCGCTTCAACTTCGACCAGTCTGTCGAAGTCTTAAAAGAGGTCAAACATGACCAAGGATCTCCAAAACTTGGTCAAGGGCCAATAGGCCCCCAACACTCACCCGTGACTCGTCTCGAGTCACTCTGGTCTGGGTAACTTTGCCTCAAAATCCTCAAGCTTGGCTCGAGCTGCTTCAACCTGTTTTTGCACCAAGGCCTCCTGCTCAACAAACTCTTGAATAACTACCTCGTTCATAGGTACTTCTAAGCGTTGTTCTACCGAAGTGACTACTTGTTGTAGCTTTGATCCTTGGCCTTCAATATCCTCAAAAAGTAGGCAAGCTGCATCCTGGATTGGCTGGAGCTTTTGAGTCACTTCCATGACTTTGCTTTGTATGGCATGGACATGTTGTTGAGTTATGCACTGTTCTTGGGATATTTTCATCCTCTCAACTGCTGACAGGAGTTTCAACTGCACTTGTATTCCTACTGCTTGCTTCTTTGCTTCTTAGAGTTGTGACTCCAATGTATTCAGTTCAGGTTCCTCGATAAGGCGCTCATAAGTTTGTGCACTTCGACTAATTAGCTATTTACATTCCATGACGAATGCTTTTATCCTTTCAACTGCACTCTGGGCAGTTACTTCTATCTAGTCTCACACTTCCTACTGAGTGCTTGACACTGTTTGTAGCTCTAGTTATGCGACCCTCTGTTGAAGCTGCTAAATGTCTTCAGCAAGCTTCATGACTTGATTTACTACCGGTTCTTCTTCCATTTGCCCCAAGCCTGTCACATAGCGAAGTGCTTTGTTGACTGCTTCTTTAAATCTGACCTGCTCCATAAGCAATTGTTCTTTCTCCTGCTATATTTGTGCTTTATTTTCTTTGAACTTGGTTTGAAGGTCGTCCTTCTCCTGCTATGGAACTCGGATTTGCTCTATGATTTTTTCTTGTGCTTACTTCAGGGCCACTGTGTCCTATTCTTTTTCTTCCTCCACGCGACGAAGGCGGGCTTTAGTCGCATCAACTATTTTGTGGAGTTGGACAGGCTCTTCTCCCAACTCTGGTTCGTTTGGTGGCGAGGGTGCAATGGACACTGCGCGGTAGGAGTGAAGGGATTGATGTACTCCTCTCAACTCTGTCTCAATTCTATCATACATGTATTCTTGTTTGGCTTCATTTCTCTGCAAAATATCTTCCGAGGCATCTGATACAACCACAATAATGAAGTCAAAGTCATTGACTGTGTGTATATTCTGTAGCTTCAGATTACTCGCTTTGGACTTCTTCTGTGAAGTAGGTTTCATTGGGGAAACCTTTATTTTATTGAATGTCTCTACCTCTTCAAGTGGGTTCCTAGGCAATGTTACTTCACCTTGCTTCTGCTTGTCTTCTTCCCCTTCTTTTTCCACTTCATCGTCTCTTCCTTCACTAGGTGAATCTAATGAAGTATTTTCTGATGTGCTGTGTATTTCTTGTACATGTTCCTTCTTTTTCTTCCTGCTACTGCTAGGTGCATCATACTCTTCGTGAGTAACGACCGAACTTCCAATGAGGTTGGTATTGGACAGTGTTTCCTGGTCGACTGGTATAAGGAACTCCGTGGGCCATTCCTTAGTGATTTCTTCCAGGTCCTCCTTTGTGAGCTTGTAGTAGGACTGAAGCTCTTCTTCACTTTCGACTGCGCACACAATAATATAAATAAAATGCCTATCTACGCAGAACTTCATAAGCGGCCTGAACTTGTCCAAGGTATTCGACATAATATGAGGGAAAGACTCAATAGACCTCTTTATATGTAGGTAGTAGGTATGGAATATTTCATTTGACTACCATTGTTTCCCCAAATTGCTCGAATACCATAGCGTGGTGAACTTCGCAGCTAGTAGCTCGAATGGGTCAATGTCAAGGAAGGTCGCACCTTTCAGTATCTCCCAAGCAGTAAATGCGATGAGGATCAACAACAAGCTAAAATGAAACTCATAGCCCTGATCCCAAGCTTCATGATAATCTAGTTCTAACTCATTGAATAGGTAACTAGCTCAGTTCACCTGTAGTCCTTCCATGCATTTTCCTGTGAAGTCAACGACAAACCCTGTGACTTGTGTGGGTCTGTTCTTTCTTACTAGCTTACAAAATATCAACTGGAAAGCAAGGCGCACTGCGCCATTATAAATGGAGGCTACCTTGTATCCTTACTTCCCTTTCTCTACATCATCGTAGGTGTCTTTGATATTCTGTGCTAGGGCGCGATCTGCAACCTTCCCTAGATAAAATTCTTACGAGTCTGGTCCCTGCATGCTCAATCCAGTGATCCTATGGATCAATGCCAGATCGACGATGATGCATCTGTCTAACCATAGATACCCACCATGGAAGCATGACAAAAGGAGCTTAACGCATGTGTTAACTTCCCGATGACTTCCAAAATGTGGTATCTTCATCACATTCAAGATAGTGGACCTCGTGATGTCCATAGTCCATGATTGGGGAATGATCTTTGACTTCATTTCCTTGGTCTTGGTCAAATAATTTTGAGGTATGATCATGCCATAACTCTCGAGGTCTCCTAGGTTATAGTCACTGATCTTCAAGGTTGGAATCCTCTCCAACTACGGTCTGACTTCTTGTATTCCCTTCGAAAGGTACGCAGTGATGATTGTGTAGTCTAAGTCCCTCGGGACACTGTCATGACTCACCACATTAGCCAGGGGTGGGATGTAGTCGGGTAGGAGGATGGAAGTAGATTCTCATTCTCCAAGTCATCATGATGCTTGGTTCTTTTCTCGGTCGTAGCTCAGGATGGTCTAAATACACGAGCAATCGACAGGTAGTCTTTCACTCCTCTTGTCAATGAGGCTTGGATGCCTGTGGACATCACATTCTTGGCCATGAGGTCTATTAGAATCTCTTCAACATCTTTTTCTGCTGTGCTAATTTCATCTAACATGCACACTCGAGATATGATATCTCAGGTTGGTGAGCAATACTGAATGTAACAACGAGGTATCACTGATCACTGTGCGAAATTAACTAGTTCTCTGCGGGCTCGGATAATCACAATTGGTAAAAGTGTTCTCTATGCAACACTCGATGGGATAAATAGATATCACTGTAATAGTTTCTTTCAATGGGTCGTAAATCCTTATTCAATGCAATTCCATCCATTATGGCATGCTCTCAATAGTCCAATGGAAAACTTTCAGGACACAACTTCTTTCCTAACCGTTCGAGAGCGTCAATCGAACGGTCATAATGTCTCCAATGGTCATATTGCTTCGTGATGGCGAAGTGCCAATATGTGCTATACTGATATTCCGACGAAGTTCGAGTTCTGGAAACCTTTCTTCTGTGAAGTATTCTCTGAAACTTCTTGCAATTTTTCTAACTTTTCCCTCTTCTTACTGATCTTTTTGGCCTTCTTTCCTGTGATCTGAATCATGGGTTTCCTTTTTCCATTATCATTCTTATCTCCTCTTAGCATGATAACTTCACACTGTGGAGGTTATTTCATAATATTCAAGGGTAACACTTCTTATCTTTCTGGGGTAGGTGCTCTACTCTCTTGTATAGACAAGTGCCTCCAGTCTTCCTGTGTCCTTTCAAATTCGACATCCATATATTTGGTCTTTAGTAGCTTCGATTGGTTCTCTTGTTATTCCAGTAAGTGCGCTATTCTCCTAGCGAGGAAATCTCTTAGTTATTTTTTCTGTTCTAGATCCTCCTCTTCTTGTTTCCTTCGTATATGATCTTTCTCAATCTATGTTTTTCCTAGCAAGATAACAAATGGGGCGTTGTTCTCAACAAACTTAACGATCTCAAATTCTTCTTCTGTCGAAGTTCCATGAGACCTCATAAATATCTGGGTAAGTCTTCCACATAGGGTTATCAACTTTCCTCTAAATAATACTATTCCTCCTAATGAAGGAACCATAGCAGGCTTTCCCAAAATTTCCCAATTTCTTTCTATCATGATATTCACCCGTGTCTCCTCATTTAGGACACAATCTATGTCGAAGTCTTCTATTCTTGTTTCTATGTACTCTTTCTCTTTTAAGACCTCTGACAAGTTGATATTTCTGTGGTCATTCAAGGTTTCTTTCATCTGTAGTAATACAGTTTCTGATTCTTTCTGGGGTTCTATCATATCCTTAGTTTATTGACTTGTTTCATCATTTTCTTGTTTCATATTCATCTTTTCAACTTTAGCAATCATTCTAGGACATTCCAAAATTTCATGGTCCATAGATTTACAACAAAGACAACTAGGTCTTCTACCAGGGCATTCCTTAGCAATATGTCCCGGTATTCTAAAATTGTAACAAAGGATTAATCCTCTCTTTCTCTTAAATGATCCCCAACCTTTCTTGTAATGTGCACTGGGATCATAGTAACTAACCTGCAAAAAAATCTTTCTAGGATCATGCATCCATTTGTTAGTCCAAACATTCTTTCTATTCATAGGGATAACATACCTTTAATTATTTCTATCAGATCTATTCATATCAAATCTTCTTTCTTCTAACTGTTCCCTAGTTTTCACATTAGAACAAAATTGATCAAACATACCTAGATTCATTCTTTCGATTTTTTTTTTTTCACTTATCTTACCTTTCTCAGAGAACAAAGCTTCAATATCTTACCTCTTTTCTTCAGATCATAATTCTCTTCTTAGCACAGAGCTTCACAATTCAAGTAGAATACTGCACATTAAAGAAATAGATCTACGCACAAAGCTTTCTTTTCTTCAGTTCCCAACAATCACAGTTTCAGGTCTTGGCAACAGAACAATTTGTTGGCACAGGGGAAGACCCAGGTTTCAACGCTTCATGAGAACACAAAAAAAACCCTAACTACATGCCCTTTCGACAACACCTGTGAAGCAAATGAATTCTCACCCGAGGTAGAGGCATGGGTGGTTGCAGGACTCAAATGTCTACAACCTAGCTGAGACATAGATCTGTGATTACACCACTCTAACAAATAACTTAACAGTTAACATTCATCAGTATTTAACCTTTATTCACATCGCAGATCCAAACCCTAATTACAGAGCAGCGCAACATTCAACAAGATATAACACATTCAAGCACTTAGCATGGATAGATAGATCAGATCTAACATTCATTCACCTTACCAAGCACTAAGCTATTATACCAGATGCATCATACATAAAGATATCCACACTAAGCATAAATCACACCACTAAAATAAAACCATAATGCACAAAGCAACCATAACACAGGATATACATGGTTCACCCTAGTCTGGGGCTATGTCCACCAACTCTTCTCTTTCTTTATTATCTTCTGTCAATCTTCTACAAGAACAGAGCCCAAAAACCCTACTCCGCATAGGATAGGAGATCTGCTGTTAAGAACCAAATATCAATATAGCATAGAAAAACCTCAAAATAAGTACTCAACGCCTTGAAAAAGAGAGAAATTCATATAATAAGCCTCTTCGAGGGGGCAACCTCCTTATGCCCACATAAATGTACAATTCCAAGATGATTCCAAATGAAAATGTCTCCTTGGTATATATAGGAGACTAGGAGGTATAATTACAACTAATGGAATAAAGCCAACATAAATAAAATAACATTACTAATGTAATATGCCCCAATTAAGGGGTAATGAGCCAATATTAGGGCTTAACACCTGCGCACCTTGCTAGATCCTCCTTCCCCGAGTTAGGTCACAACACAAAGCCTTCTTACAATCACTTGCACTTAGCTCTGCAAGTCTTAACATACACTATGCACAAAGCCTTTTCAATCACATAGATAGAACTCTAACACTTAGCATCTCTTTTTTCTCTCCTTTATTACATTGCCTAGCTATCTATTTATACACTACAAAATGGGCCTAAACATGGGTAAACCCATGGGCCGACATCCCATACTTGTTACATAAACCCTAATCCCAAAAAATGTCCTAAAAAAGGGTCGAGATCCTGTGATATCCACTTCGACTTGCGATCCACCTTTGACCAACCTGTTGAAGTCCCAAAAGAGGTCAAACATGACCAAGGATCTCCAAAACTTGGTCAAGGGTCCACAAAATTTCATCATGGATATAAATACACCAATGAGGATTTTATGACACTCTATAAGGAGGGTAGAATGAGCGAAGCTATGTTAAAATAAAATCTATTAGATAATTTGGATTCATTTATATACTTTGGTCTATTTTAGGCATATGTGATAAGAGGGTATCCAAACCCATTCCCACTTAATCAAGAATATGATTTTATTTAAACTTATTTGTGAAAATTTATCTTGTTGATACATGTTCTAAATGTCAGTGATTGGAGTTTTTATGAGAAGTGTTTGATAAAATACCAAACAAAATTTAGTGTCATGGACTAGAATGATCACAAGATATGCGTAGGAGGGACAAAGAGAATATACCATTTTAGTTTTTTGAAATACAAAGTTTTGGAGTGGGTGATAATAATTTTACATTTGTTAGTGTTTTAAGGATATGACAAGAAGCATGGCATGTTCATGTGAGGTGCCCTTTCAATGTTAGGAAGAAGAAATTTCCCTGTCCATTGGTAAAGTTAATAAAACCATCACCTTAAATATAGAATAAATCCATATTAATCTTATATATTTTAAGTAAACCATGTCAACCCTATATTTTTGTCTCTAGAACAAGGTATGAATATCCATGGTTATGTAAGTCTAGGGAAAACAACCCAACTCAATCATCATGTTTAGTGTTTTGTGTGTGTGTTATAATTATTGGCTCTAGAAAAAGGTAAGGAGTTCCATGGTTATGAAAGTACATAACATAAAACCAAACTCAATAACTATGTTTAGTGTTCTCCCTATGTGTGTTGATTTGTTAGATTTCAAACAAGGTAAGCATATTTTGGAGCAACAAATTTTGGAAGTTAAGCTTAGTAAGTGAGGCAGAATGGAAAAAAGGAAATAATGCACACTAGAGAATGAGGAGAAAGCAACACGCAAGAAGGAAAAGGAAGAAGCGTGCCAGGAAATAAATAAGACTAATGTAGAGTCAAAGAAATAAAGAGTTGGATCGAAGAAAAACCGCGCGGAAGACAGTTAGAAAGTGGACAAGTGGAGTCTGGGTTTTTGAGTCAATGTAAGGGTTTTTACCCATTTTTTTACCTCATATATATATAGGGAGCACTCCATTGTATCAAATAATTACTCATCACTTATGAGATCATCACTACTCTTATCTTCTCTTCTCAAGAAGAAGGATTCTTTTCTAATCCCATTGGAGACGATGAATATTTGATTGAAGAACAAGAACATGAACAAGTGATTTGTGAGGAAAGCCACCAAGAACATGAAGTATAAAAATAGTTACCTCATGAATCCATTGACAAAGAATATGATTTGAATGAATCATATCAAGTTAAAAATCCAATCTAGGAAGAATACCCCATTAATGATACTTATCTTCGTGAAGTTGATATGTTGGTATGTTCTTCTCCATCCGATGAGGATGAAGTTATCCAAGCCTCTTTCCCTCCACATGAAGACAACAATATGGTAAGTAGTACTCCTTTCCAAACCTTTGATTCCTATGATCCATCTTTCCATGACTTGGAAAGTGAAGAGTTCTTGGAGGAACCCTTGAATATAATGATTTTTTCATATAATAAAGAGCATGATGAGTGTATTGATGATTTTATAGACATTGGAAGATGTGGATGGGATGTAAGTTGCTTTAGTTTTGACGAAGATTCCATTTATGACATTGATTATGACTCTAGAATCAATAATATAGAATTTTTGTTGTTAGAACATACACCTATGTTCAATATTGATTCAGATTTTTGGCTGTATGAGGATGGTATGTTCACATGTTTGTTTCAAACATCTAGTAGTAATACATTATAGCATTCTCACGATGAATTTCAACCATTTCTTAGAAGGTACAATACATATTATTTTGAGCACTTGGATTTATTCTATGAAGATGATTTTCAACGACCTTTATGCTCATGTTTGAGTGAACATTCTTATAAGGGCATGATTCACCTAGGACAACAAGAGTTTAATAGTGAAGATCTCCAACCTTCTTTTTCCTCATTGAGTCATATGACTGGGTATTATCTTTTGATGATAACTTGTATATGGGGAAAAATTGTTTTCAACCTATGGTTTGTTGCATTGATTTTTAGCTACATACAAATCAACGAGCCCTAAATGGGAGTATTTGTTTTTGACATCTATATCCATCTCCCATTTTTCATCCATTTCCCCCATTTCTTCCTTGGTTAATAATAAATAATTCTTCAAATTTATTATATTTCCATATCAAACCTTGAAAAGTGATGAAAGCCAAGATATTCATTCTTTGAAGCCTATGTATCAACCTTGTGAGCCTTCATCTTATCACAACCCTATTCAGAGATGGGTAGATAAATCTTGTGGGGACACATCTCGACACGATGTTTTCCCTCCTTCTCACCCGCATGAGTCTCAATTTTTTTTTTTTTTTTTTTTTTTTT
>ML779828.1:506-55097 GCA_009831015.1 Picea engelmannii | reverse complement strand
TATTAACTCAATTAACTACACTTATAATTCTGTTACAATTCCAAATCACTCAGTTATGAATGAGATAATAGATTAATATTTATTGTCTAATTTAATTAAGGGAAAAGTAAATTAGACACATGTTTCTTGTTGACTTTTCAACATGGTTGATTGACTCTGGTGCATCCTTTCATATGACTCCCCACAGGGAGTGGTTCTGTGAATATGAAAGGTATGATGGAGGTAATGATTCAACAACCAGAATCATAGGAAGAGGAAGGGTCAAGTCGATTCTTATAGATGGAAGGATTAGAACACTGCCTGTTGTTTTGCACATCCCAGGTATGGCCAAAAATTTGATTTCTATAAGAAAAATGTAAGATGCATAGGTAAAAACAATATTTGACAAGGGAACTTGCAAGATGGTTCGAGGAGCAATGGTCTTGATGAAGGGAGTTTGGTTTAGAACTCTGTATAAGCTTCTAGGAAGAACTATTCATGATGGGTGTAATAGCTCCATTGTTCCTAATATTGGATTTGAAGAGGAAAGAAATCCTACAGTCTCTGGAGAAAAGGTTTTGTTGTGGCATCAAATATTGGGGCATATCGGAGAGAAGGGTCTTCGACTATTACATGGTAAAGGTATGGTTGAAGGTATGTCTAACCACTCTCTGGATTTTGATTTCTGTGAACATTTTCTATATGGGAATTAGAATCGGGTAAGATTCCCCTCTAGTGCAACGAGGGAAGAAGGAATTTTACAACTAGTGCACAGTGATGTTTTTGGACCTGTGTCGGTCCCATCATTGGGAAAATCTGTGTACTATGTCTCATTTATAGATGACTTCTCGAGGAAAACTTGGATATATTTCCTTAGAAAAAAATCTGAAGTCTTTGACAGGTTTAAAGAGTTTAAGGCTCTTGTTGAGAATCAAACAGAGAAAAGAATTAAGGTGTTGAGGACAGATAATGGCAGAGAGTTCTACAGGAAGGAATTTGAAGAATTCTGTAAGAAGTGTGGTATAGAAAGGCATAAGACTACTCCATATACACCTCAGTAGAATGGAGTTGCATAAAGGATGAAAAAGACACTGATGGAAAAATCAAGGTGCATGCTCAGTGGTGCTGGGTTAGGGCAAGAATTCTGGGCAGAGGCAGTGGGTACTGCATGTTATCTGGTCAACAAGTCACCCTCATCAACGTTGGATGACAAGACTCCACAAGAGGTATGGACTGGTAAGGAACATTCTCTCACACATCCTAAGGTATTTGGCTGCGATGCATATGTTCATGTTCCAAAGGAAAACAGGAGTAAGATGGATAAGAAAGCTGAAAAATGTATCTTTATTGGATATAAAGATGTTCTCAAAGGTTATAAGCTTTGGAGCCCAGAAACTAAGAAGGTAGTGTATAGCCAAGATGTGGTATTTAGAGAAATGAAGGATGTTGTTAAATAGGAAGTCCTACCAAGTAAGGAAGAACCAGAGAAGATAGAGTTTGATTTAAAGGATGATGAATCAGACTCTACGGAAGAACATGAATCAGAAGAAGAAGATCCTCATACTCTAGTATTGAGGATTTCAGATCGAGAAAGAAGGCTATCGAAAATGTATAGTCCATCTAATTTTTGTTCAAATTTTGCTTTGTCCATTACTGATGATGATCCTAGAACTGTCAGGGAGGCAGTGGATTCAGAGGATGGAAATCTCTAGAAAAGGGCCATGGAAGAAGAAATGACATATTTGGATAAGAATGAGGCTTGGGATCTAGTGGAGTTTCCAACTCGAAGAAATCCCATTGGAAGAAAATGGGTATTTAAAAAGAAGATGAATGCAAAAGGAAAAGTGGAGAAATACAAAGCTCGGTTAGTAGCAAAGGGTTATTCCCAGGTTGAGGGAATTGATTTTGGTGAGATTTTTTCTCCTGTTGCCAAGTTAACCTTTATAAGATTTCTGTTATCTATTGTCACTGCATTTGATTTTGAAGTAGAACAGATGGATGTGAAGACAACATTCCTGCATGGGAATCTAGAAGAAGAAATATATATGAAGCAACCAGAAGGTTATGCTATGAAAGGAAAGAAGGAGATAGTATGCAAGATGAAAAAGTCCCTGTATGGTTTAAAACATTCACCAAGGATGTGGTATAAAAAAATTGATACTTATATGCTGGGACTTGGCTTCACAAGAAGCAAAGAGGATCACTGTGTGCATTTTAAATTAATTGGTGATCATTTGATTTATTTGTTCTTGTATGTGGATGACATGTTGCTGATAGGAAACAACAAGGAGATTATCCAGGATGTGAAAAATCAGTTGTCCTCTAAATTTGACATGAAGGATCTCGGTGCTTCAAATTTCATTTTGGGCATGGAAATTAAAAGAGATCGGAAAAGGAGGAAACTCTGGTTAAATTAGAGAAAATATGTCGAGACAATATTGCAGAGGTTTAATATGTAGGAATGTAAACCAGTCAAGGTTCCTATTCCTATTGGTGTAAAGTTATCTGTAGATCAGTGTCCCAAGACACATGAAGAAGAGGAGGACATGTCTCATGTTCCATATGCGATTGTAGTTGGTAGTTTGATGTATGCAATGGTCTATAATCGACCGGACATTGCACATGTAGTGGGAGTTTTGAGCAGGTATATGTGAAAACTAGGTAAGGAGCATTGGACTACAGTAAAAAGGGTTTTCAGGTATTTGCGTGGCACTGCTAGCTATGGATTGTGCTATGAAGGAAGACTGGAATTGGACAGAGTGGTTGATATACATTTCTTTGTGGATGCAGACTAGGATGGAGATCTGGATCATAGCTTATCTACAAGTGGGTATGTGTTTAACCTATTTGGAGGAGCAATAGTTGGATGAGAAAAAGGAAGGTTGTAGTGGCACTTTCAACTACAGAAGCTAAATACATGACAACCACTCATGAAAGTAAGGAAGCAATATGGTTACAAATAATGTTTTTAGGTATTGGGTTGGTACAAAAAGCTGTAAGGATAGAGTGTGACAGTTAGAGTGCAATTTTTTCTGGCGAAGAACCCTGCTTATCATTCAAAGACAAAGTACATTGATGTTCAATATCACTTTGTGAGAAACATGATTGAAGAAAAGAAAGTATCACTGATGAAGGTGGACACTTTGAAGAATGTTGCTGACTCATTAACAAAATCTGTGAGCACTGAGAAGTTCTCTTGGTGTAGAGGATCCATGGGCATTGCTGCCTTGGATTGTTGACTATGTAACCTTGTAACCCCTTGCATGCAAAGAAAACAACAAGTGGGAGAATGTTGGGTATGTGTTATATTCTTTGCATGAGTAGCAGTGTCTGAGCGTATGTGTCAGGATTGTAGGGGGGTTAGAGGGGCAGAGCCCCCTACGTGGGGGTCCGGGGGTAGTGCCCCTAGAAAAAAAAATTCTGCCTCGAGAAATGTGACACCTACCTCGGGAAACATGTCATGTATTTAGGTGGTTTTTCGGCACATAGTTTTTGCCGATGGTTTTCTATTTCTGGTTAAGGAATTAGGGTTTTGGACTAATCCAGGTCATTGGGTTAGGGTTTTGGATGCCGCTGGCTCCTATATGTATATTATATTGTAAACAATGTATCACAATGAATAATATAGAATATGCTGGTTTTTCCGGTTTGGGTTTCCAGGGGAAAAATATCTGTGTAATTTTTGTATTTTCCATTGTATCTTTTCTGTTCTTTTTATGAATATCTGTTTGCAGTAGATATTGTACAAGGTTATAATTTACACATTTGTCCATCAAAATTTGTGGATTATCTTCATGCAAATTCGAAGCAAGTGTATGTGTGTGTTGGAACAAAGGACCACCGAAAGGGAACTTGCGACATCAAGGCACTTTGGTTGTATCTTCCACTTTTATTGAATATGATATAGCGGCATGTTTCTTTCCCATAAAAGCATTAGTGTTTTATTACATGACTCCTTGATCACATGTTTAGGTTTCCATTGAATTTATAATTGCTTGTTTCACTTTGGTTGGTTTGTGTCATTGCATATTTGATCTCACAAGAACATCGGAGTGAAGCAGGGACAACAGAGATAAAAGGAAGCGATATATAAAGGTATGCCATACACTCCTTCTTGGGTGATAAATTCAATGGTAGCAACCTAGGGAAAGAGCCATGTCCTGTCTAGTTTTGTTCTAGATCCAGGTGGATCTAGGGAGACTAGTTTATGTCCGCATTCACTGATTTATCCAATAACAAAATTGGCGAGTCCACTAGGGATATGAATTGATTGTGGTTTTTTGTTGGAAATTTTCTCTTTACCTATTCTTTTCACTTGAAATCAGTCTCCGAGTCTGTGGGTGATCCATTTAGACTTTTTGGATTTAAAAATCCACTTAGATCCTTTTCCCTTTTCTCAGAATTTCTTGATTTACAAACACCTCTGCACCGTACCTTATACATAGCCTGCAGAAACCTCCAATTTTTGCACCCTATTTGTTAGCTTCAGTGTGGGATTTCCGCACCCTATCCGTTTCTAGCCTGCAAAAACTCTTGATTTCCGCACTGTGATATGCTATCAGCCTGTGGCGACGTCTGTGAAATTTTTTGAGTTGGGTCTTAGCCTCTGTTAGTGCCCAGTTTTTTCTTTAACCAACTGGAAAGGATTTTTAATACCAACATATGACTTTTTTCTAAACATTTGACTTGTTGTTGATCGGTTTTCGGAGATCGAACGCCTCTCTTAGTCATTTTCCAGTTTTCATTTTTTATTTTTAACAACAAGGGTATAATCTCTGAGCTTGTATCTAAGTGCCCGTTCAATTAAAAATCTTGGATTGGATTTGAAGTTTTGGATTGATTACGTATTCTTGATTTCTTGGTGACTGAGAAGTTGTCTCTTCATTTTCATTTGAGGAAATACTTTCTTGTCATTTTTTATTTTTCGTCTTCATTGAAAGTTCGATTTGGGTGCTTGTTGAAGGTATAGATTTTCTTGGATTTCTTGTCTTTTCTTTGCCATGCCCTTCGTCTAGTCTTAGAAAGGAAAACTTTGAAGTTATCCATTTGTTTGAATAAACATATATAAGAAAATTTATTGCATTTAAGAGAAGAGAACATTGAAGAACTTCATTGTTTATTGGTTGTTTGAAATTGTGTTCATTTAAAGAAAAAGGAAGTGTATTTCGTAGCTTACATCATTCCAGAAACACCTTCTCCCTGTTGTAGATAGAATTCATTGAACGAAAATTTGCATCATTCATTTCTATTTTCATATTATTGGGTCAAGGTCTTACAGAACATCAGTTTCATTCCCGTCTCCCTCTTGAGTAACAACAACCTTTAAAAATATTGTGAAAATTTAAAATTTAACTAGTAATTTTTTCTACAGCTCTTTTACACCAACATTATCTAGGCTAGAGCTTTGGAATAGGTAGTGAGACACAATATCCAAAGCACAAAACACACAATAGAATATTTTCATAGGGAGTGTAAAATTCCATTTGCAGCATTTTGTCCTGGGAAGCCCTTCTCACACAATGGTCAAACCTAAGGTCCCATTGAGATTGATAGAGTTACTTACCCTGCTTTGTTGATATTGATGTAGAGATTATGTGTATTATGGGGGTTGATTGAAGGTATACCCACAATGATGAGTGGAAGCCTCTCAATTTGATTTTGGGCTAGATACCCTGCCCTTGCGCGTGGATTGGACCGTCGATTGTCTCCCCAGGAATCATTGTTGTTTTTGGTAGCCTTAGTTGCCTATATTCTTAGGGTCTTACACAAGGTGACCGTGGAGGGGAAAGTCTTCACGGTACTTGGAATAGACGTTGGTCAGACTCACTCAGGCTCCTTGGAGGGTATACCCACGATTTTGTGTGGGAGCTTGCACCAGGGTGTAAGTCCGTTAAGTAGGTCGTCAACGTAACATTTCCACCCTAGCCTAGCTCCTTCTTGTATTGACTTCACGACGTTGGATTTCATCACCAACTAGTTACTTCAGGATTATAAGGTTTTGTTTGCTTGGTTTTGATTCCTAGATTCTACTAGCTAGTGTTGTTTGTTTACATAGTTGGCCATAGATTTTTTTCGTAAAATTTTCGGTTCGACCAACATCAACCCTCCACTCCGTTTGCATAGGATGAAAGGACTACCTCCAGAAGATCTAGAAGTTTCCCAACCCTTTCTCCCTAATCCACTGGAGGACTCTCCTCAACAGAGTGAGATCCAAGACCACATACCTTCACAAGCGGAGAGAATTGACTCTTTAGAAAGTTTTTGAATCTTTTCCAATTCTTTGGACGCTTTCCGCTTACCTCCTGGATACAAGTGATGTATTCTCCGAATAAACTTGTCCGAAGAACTTGTTTTTGACACTTCTGGAATACCAACTGAAATCCTTACTAGCCTTGAAAACGAGGATCCTTTTTGGACCACTGACATATCTCGAACTCCGACTTCTAGACGAAACCCTCCCAGCTCAGAGGCAGAAGCTAAGATACCTGTCGTTTCTGAACCTCCCAAAACATCTACTACATTTACAATACCTTTAGATCATTTTAACAACACAACTTGTTATTTCTTCATTGGTTCAGAGGATGGTCCTAGCTCAACTATCCCTCTTCAGTAGGCCCATTCCATAATGGTCCCAAACACTATGATTATCCCCACCGGTTATGCGGTGGCTAGCCAACCTCCTATTGGTACACTACGTTTGTCTAGACAAATCACGTCACTCCCTCTTGGGTATAATGCCTTGAATGCTTCTATCCCCATTCCTACCCAAGTTCCATATGGAGCTTTTGGAGTCTTTACTCCTCCTGGGTATAATGCTGCTTCTGGTTCTATTTTGACCCCATCCTAGTTCCTCTATGGAGGGTCTTATCCAGCTTTTATAGGAGGATTCAAACCCAGTGGATCTACCACCTTTGGAATTTCCACTCCATTATTCACTTCTGGTTATCAGATTCCTATTGGGGGATAGTATAACCTAGGGGGGCACACTCAATTTGGAGGTCAAACCCAATTTGGGGCATCATCCTCACTTGGAGGAAAACCCCCACTTGGAGGATATAATCCAAAATATGGACAGAACATCCCCAGATCACTGACCCATTATTGGAATCTTCTTATTCAAGGAAATCCATAATCATCTAGGGGGAAACAACCTCAGGTTAGCTCTTTTATACCCCATAGTTCAGGCCAATCATATCTCGGTTCTTCCAATCCCATTTGGGGTTCGAACGTTCAATCTAGTGTCCCTCTCCAAGGGAACACCTCCAATCAGTACAACCCTATGGGCTACATGCCTCCGCACACACATCTGAATCTATTAGGACCTTCACCTCACATACAGACTGCTTATGGTCCTACTGGTATACCGACGAGCCTCCCTGCCCAAAGTTACCAGTATCCTTGGGTGAATAGACAATTACATTTTTTAGCCACTTTGGATCTACCTGATTTGTTTAGAATCTTGAATGATCCTATCCTGCATTCTCCCTACTGGCCCGTGATATCGACCAAATTACCGTCCGACATCCCAAAATTTGACGATAAATCGGGAGAGGATCCGAACAACCATGTCATGACTTTCCACCTTTAGTGTTCATCCAACTCTTTGATGGATTATTCCATTCGGTTACGACTCTTCCAACAAACTCTCATGGGTTTCGCTGCAAAGTGGTATATAGAACTACCAGGAGGTTTCTTCACTGACTTTAATACCCTAGCCATGGGTTTCCTTACAGACTACCAATTATCGATCCGTTATGAAACAAGAATCAAGATCCTGAGTTCCTTCAAGCAAACTAAAGCCACTCACATCTCTGATCACATTCATGAGTGGAGACGAAGACGATGTTTGATCAAACTCGATCTTCCCGACCAGTTATTGGGAGAGCGACTCACAAAATCATTCGTGAATAAGATCTCTCGTGATATTTCCACGGGTGGATTTTTCACCGAGAAACAGGCTATCAGTCACGCTCAGTACCTCGACCTCGTTTATTCATAGATGGGTACTCTTTATGACTTACTCCCTGATGCACCTCTCCCTTATACTACCACTACTTCAACTACTCCTATTGCTTCTCATGTGGCTAATGGTGTGATTGGAACTTTCCATGCTCAACCTCAAAATACGCAAGCCTCCCCCACCAATCCCAAGTCTAATGCTTCTAATATTCAAAATGCTTCGTCTCCTAATCCTCCCACCGACAAAACCTCTGAGGTTATTTTGGCATGGGGGTAGACCCAAGGTTCACTCCAAGAGCGCACCAACAAGCCCTAACTACTGACCCTTTTGGCAACACCTGCAAAGCAGATGTAGTCTCACCCGAAGTAGCTATGGGGGGTTGCAAGATAAAGATGTCTACAACCAGGAGAATATCAAGTGGATATTAACACAATACAACGTAGTATACCTAGCTCACTTATCACTAAAATCTACTCCACATTCTATAGATTTGATCTAATACAATAATGCAATAACAGTATATCAAAGACAAAGATAAAGCATCAATCATACACACATAACACCAGATATACGTGGTTCACCCTCTCCCTAAGGCTACGTCCACATAACTGTGCTTATGATATATTAAGGTAAAGCTTACATTTCTTATCTGTGCTCTCTTCTAGCAGATCTTCTTCTTATTCTCTCTTTCTCTCCCCCTTCTGCACACCCAGCTGCAGGACTTGATCTTCGCACCCAGCTGAAGATCTTACAATGCCAGAAGGCTCTTATTCTCAACACTTCTCTCACTCACAATACAATATTATCTCAATGAACAACAATCAATAACAATGCTCCGACCTAGGTCCTCTCGACCTCTATTTATAAAATATAGTCCCTCACCGACAACCTTAGGTTGAGACCTAGGTGTCAAAACCCTAGATATACAAACCCTAGGTGTCTAAAACCCTAGGTCAACTTGACCCTCTTTCCCCGGGCTTTGCCAGCCTGTCTCTCCTTTCTTCCTGATTGATGCTAATGATGGATTTTCCCACTATCTGAGTTGTCCTTGATCCATATACCTTGCTTATCTATCATCCTTGATCTCCTCATCCAACGACTAGCTTTCTTGGGCTTCGCTCCTTCTTTTCTTCTCTTTTGCTTACTTCGACCCAATAACAGTCACTATGTCTCCCACGAAGTTCTCATTTTATCTCTTCTTCCTTGATATTCTCTTGATTCCATACCCAAGGGACAACAGGCCCCCAACACTCACATGTGACTTGTCCCGAGGCACTTCAGATCTGATCCTTTTGTTTTTCCTCGGTTTTGGACTGCATAGTGCAGCCTTTACTTTCTACTTTATGCCTCCTCTTCCTCCTTGTGCAGACTGTCTTTTCTGTGTTTGGTACCCAGTTTCAACTGCACCTGATACCTAGACCCTTTCCCTCTTATTTTTACTGAGAGTTGCAAGGCAGTTGGTTGTCATAGTACAACTTTAGCCAACTCCCATTTACCAATCCTTCCTTCCATTCTTCGTTCAACGTCTTCAGCTGCGCAACTCTTCCTTCTGTAACATAGGTGATCTCATATGGTCCAAGCCAATGCATTCTGAACTTCCCTGGGTGTCTTATAAACTTACTGTCATACACCAGTACTAAGTCACCTTGCTTGAATTCCTTCTTATTGATGTGTTTGTCATGGTAGGCCTTCTTGTTGTCCTCCTGAACCCGCTGATGAAATCCTACAATAAATCTATCTTCTTCCAGTTCAACCAACTGTTCAAGCCTCTCTTGAATAGCTCCAATGTCATCCATATCTATAAAGGCAACAATTCTTAAGCTTGGAATGAGGTATTCCATTGGGACAACAACTTCGAGACCATAGACTAGCTTAAAAGGGGTCTGCATGGTTAGTTTCTTGCAAGTGGTTCTATAAGCCCAAAGTAATGCAGGTACTCTTAAATCCTATTCATCCCTATTCACATTACAAATCTTCATCAGTGCTGTCTCCAAGATTTTGTTGGATGCTTCGACTGTTCCATTTTCCTGAGGATGATAGGGTGTGCTCTTCTAATGGTAGATGGTAAAATCCTCAGTCAATGCTTCAACTGTCTGATTGATGAAGTGTGTGCCTTGGTCACTCATAAGGATATTGGGGCATCCAAACCTAGTTATTATGTCATCAAATATAAATTATGCAGCTGTAGTTGCACTACAGTCCTTGAATGCTCTAGCTTCGGCCCATCTGGTTAAGTATTCAGTCGTAGTAATGATATACCTTGCTCTTGTGCGCTTCCCTGGTGGGTTGATAGGTCATCTGCGGTGCTAATTCCATTTCATCTCTTCTATATGGTCTCCCAACTCTCTGGCACACATCATAGGCTCTAGCATAATCCTTAGCATCTCTGTGTAAGGTAGGCCACCAAAGGCCAGCTCGCAGAACCTTTTGCGCAATTGCTTTCCCTGCATAATGTCCTCCTGTGATGCCTTCATGAGATTCTGCGAGGATCAGTGGGCATTCTGCCTTCATAAAACATCTTCTTAGTATCTCATCAAGTCCCATCTTGTATAGCTGACCCACTATTAGTGAAAAGTATGCAACAGGCACTACTAGTTGTTTCTTCTGGGGAATTGTATACTCACTAGGTGCCATTCCTTCTGACAGGAAATGGACTATTTTTGTGAAGTGGTCATCGATCTTTCTGATGGAGAGCAGCTGTGCATGCGACAATGTATCCTCCAGACTGGTGGGTTCTTCTCCATGTTCCAATATCGACAAGTGGTCAGGGCCCTTGTTCATTCTTCCTGTCTTAATGATGATCTCAAAATCATATTCTTGAAACAACAGATTCCATCTGCATATTCACCCCCCCAAAAATGGCTTGTTGAATAGGTACTTCAGCGTCGAGTGATCTGTGAACATTTTAAAGTGTCCTCCCAATAAGTAGTGGTGGAATTTTTGTAGTGCATACACCATGGCCAATCCTTCTCTCTTTATAGTGGTGTAGTTAATTTCTGTTGTGGATAACTTCCTGTTAGCAAAGGATAACGGGTGATCGATGTCTCCTGTTCCCGACTGTGCTAACACAACTCCCAATGCAATGGACGATGCATCAACATGCACATGAAACTCTTTATTCCAATCTGGGAAACTAGAATGGGCACAATAACTATATTTTGTTTCAGTGTGTCGAAGCTTTGCTGGCATTCTTCTGTCCAACTAAACTGACAGTCTTTCTTCAACAACTTCTCCATGGGTGATGTAATCTGGGTGTATCCTTTAATGAATTTTCTGTAATATCCAATATGTCCTAGTGTAGTGCGTAGTTGTTTGATTGAAGTAGGAGGTGGTAGGTCAACAATAATAACAATTTTAGAGGGATCTACCAGAAGTCACTGCTTACACACAATATTCCCTAACAACACTCCAAATGGTGAGAAGAAGATGCACTTCTTCAGATTCAAAGAAATTTGACACTGCCTACACTTATCCAACATTAGTCTTAGGCATTCAATATGGTTTTTCAACAAACTAAGCACAGTCCAATCATCAAAATATGCTTCTAAAAATTTATGCAAAAATTCTTTAAATGCTTCAACCACCACCTCGGAGAAGATGGCTGGGGCATTCTTTAGTCCAAATGGCATCACTGTATACTGGTAATATCCCCATTCTATTGCAAATGTGGTATTGTGGCGATCCTTCTTAGCAATTCGGATCTGATGATATCCTGAGAATCCATCTGTAAAAGAATACACCTCCTGGCCTCCCACATTATCTAGCACCTCGTCAGTGAATGGTGTAGGGAAGGGGTCATGCAGGCAAGCATCGTTCAACTTACTGAGATCTACGCAGCTCCTGATTTCTCCTATCTTCTTGTCTTGCACCACCATAGGACCAATCCATTTGGACTCTTCGTCAGGTTCGATAATACTTGCTTCCAACATTTTGTCGAGCTCAAGCTTCACTTTTTCCTTATACTTTGGGTTCAATCTATAGGGTCTTTTCTTGACTGGCTTCACATTTGGTTTCAAAGGTATCCTCATCTCTCCCATAGGTCCTTTGATGCCCTTCATATCAGTGAACTTGGTCGGAAACAAGTCTTGATATTTGTGCAACAACTCTGTAATCTTGTCAATGGTAGCAACATCCCAATAATCTCCTACATTGGCAAGCTTCGGTGTTTCCACTGTCCCAATGTTGACTTTTGTAATATTGATTGGCTGAACAATAAATGGTAGCTCAACTCCTGGTCCTTTCACATCTCTTTGGCCTTCTGTCTTAGCGATGTTGACCTTCCTTGGATAATCATCGTCATTTGCATTAATGTTGTACAATCCTGTAGTTTATGTAGAGGCGTAGTCCACTCGTCCTCTTGTTGTTCCAAAGGGAGGCTAGATTCTTCTTCAAATGCTTTCTGTCTCACAATCTGTAGTGTCTAATCTACTGAGGGATATTGAATTTCAAATAGAAATGTAATTACAAAATTTTGAGTCATACCTTTCCAATCTGTGGTGATGAGGCACAACTCCACTTGAAGGTACCAGTTAATAGGTGTGGTGTCCAGCGTGTTGATGAATTTTTGCACCCATTTCTCTTGTGAAATATCATTCTAGGCTTCTTCACAACTTCTCACATGGTCCTTTGGGCATCTTCTACCTGTGTACCTTAGTTCGCAACTTTCTACTTGGGCTGAGAACCGCGTTGTCATCAAGGTTCGACATTGTACCCAGTCTGTAATATTGCTTTTGTGTGTCCCCCACCATCTTGCTAGTGTAGCTTTTAGGGCCTCATCCATTACCAACAATCTCTGTTGCATTGGTATACTTGCTTCAAAGTCCAACAAGAAGGTCTCTAATGGATTCAAACCATCAAAGGTGGGTAAGTTGCTCACCATTATACTAATCCAATGAACTTCTCTGGTCAGCCCGACACACCTTCTTGTGGATACTTCATACATCTGATTTTGCCAATTTTCCAGTGATTCTTTTGAGTCTCATGAGCATACACTATCACTTATCCATCTAAAATTCCCATCAGCCATAGAATTAATGTAATTCTGTTATCTGGCTGTCAGTTTGTAGATATTCTCCAATTCGTATGCGTGGTCTTCTTCTCTGATGGGTTCTGTGTATATCTGACCTTCATCTGGATCTAAAGGTGCAATGAACCTTAGGCCATCTCTTTCAAATGTCATATGTATCTTTTTCAAATCAACAACATTAGAGTTGTTGAATTCCCAATCAATTCCTAACAGCGTTGGGTAAGGGAAGTTGTCATCAACAATTTCAATGACCTCAAAATCTGCAAAGGTCCTCACTCCGTCGATGTCCACAGGGAAATGCTCCAATCATCCAAATGGGCTGAGATCTTGCTGATTAGACATCCTGAGCCTTATAGGGGAATAGACTAACTTCAGTTTTCCCATCAGTGCCCAAGTTTTCTTTGTCATGACATTAACCTCCGACCCTAAGTCCAGGACCACATAGTCTATGTCATACTCTCCTATCTGAGCATTCAAGTGTAATTCTTTGTTTGTCCTTCTCCTTTTCCCAATTTGGTGTACTGCCCTATTCAACAAGGGGTCTATCTTTCCTAGCTCATATTGCTTGATTAAATTCTGAAGTTCCCTTACAACATTTTCATCTCGGATTAGCTTAATACAAGTATATAGAAATTCCATGAGCTTTCTTACCTCTTTTCCCTCTCTCGGCGAAGCAGTCTGATCGAATACAGATGGTATTCCATATTCTCTTACTTCTATACATGTTCTTGATGATGAGCCTTGATCTCTTCTGAATTCTTTCCTTGCATCTTTCTTTATTGGAATCAAAATTTTGAGTTTTCTCCGCAGCGTTTCTGACTCCTGAGTCTTCTATAGTCTTTCCCTGGGTCACTCTATCTTCTCCTGTAACAACGCCTCCTCAAGTAATAACAGTGACTCACGGGTCTTCTCCATGAGGTTTAGCATATATCAACTGCACGTGTGGGTTTTGTTGAGGTCCTCATCTTTCTTTAAGCTTAGCCAACAACATAGGGAAATCTTTTATAACATTCTCAAAAGAATTGCAATAACTGCAAGTAGTACAAGGGTTCGGATAATCCCTTTCTAGATGTCCTAGTTGCGTGTAGTTATAAAAAATTATTTGTCCTCAGCCTCAACCCATTCCTCCTCCTCCTCCTCATCCTCTATATCCACCACGAGGATTGAAGTTTCCTCTTCCCGGGGAGTTGTATTGTGTAGTGTTTCCTTCTTGCTATACTTCACCTTGGATCTTGTATACATCTCTTGACCTTTCATGCATGAGGTCATAGGCCCTACAGTCTCTATCATCATGCCCTACTGACTTACAAAAGGTGCAATATAGGTTTGCAAGTGTCTAAACATACTTTTGCATGTAATAGAACTCACCAGGGCGATGTCAATTTCTGCATACTCTGCACCAGGGAAATGTGACTTGCTTAAAGGGGCTCGAAGATCTCGAGGCCAAATATTCATGAAATACAAGGTAGTATTCCTTATCATGGCCCTCTGATCTGCATCTGACACACTAGATTTATTCTCTTTTGTCCTTTTCCTTATCCTTTTTTATGTCTTCGACCTGTAAAGACAAACTGGTCAGTTGGCTCAAGATCTGGCTCATACCTGAATTGGATTCTCCCATAGGGGCTGATTCAAGATTCATGGTGATCTCGAGTGACACAGACTACGAAGAAATTTTTTGTTGCATTAGAGGAACTCTGATGTGTGGTAACAATGTAGCGATGAAACATTATTTGTTTTGTTCATCTAGGATCTTAAAAGTTAATCGATTTGTTAAGGTCTTGAATCTCTAATCGAATTCCCAGATAGGTTCAAAAACCTTTTGTTTGATCTCCTTCATCTCTGTAATACATTGTGACTCCAATTTGGGTTTCTTGAATTATGAAATCAGTGTGTTCTTGATCTCATTCAATGGTTGGGGCTGTGCAAGTCCTTGGCCAAGCTTCATGTACCAACTCAGTGCGTGATCTCTAAGAGTAGTGCTAAACTGGTCTATTTTGGTAGCCTCATCAGTGACATTCTTAATATTCCACAGAGCTTCAGATAGGAACCAATGTTGATCTGGGTCTTTAGATTCATCCCCTCTAAAGATAGGGAACCTCATGTCATCCGCCATAGAGCTACCTGGGTTTCCTTTCTGAGTAGATGTTGAACTGCTAGTAGTAACACTCTGAGGACTCTGATGACTCTGATGACTCTGATTTCTTAGTGCCATTGAAACGAAAAGAAGGTTAATGATACTTACTTCAGCAGTCTGCGCAGTCCCTGAGTTTTTTGGCTCATCTTAGCGAAGTTCTTCAGTTGCTTCTTCCTCTAGACTAGAGGGTTCTGGATGTTCTTCGTCTGTTAGATCTGCCTCTTCTCCACTGTAGAAACCCTCTTCTCCGTAGTTTTTCTTAAAGAGATTCTCAAGGTGAACCCCTTGAAATACTCTTCCACTGCACGTATGTCCCTCCTCTGTGTCTCTGTCGTTGTATGAATTCCTGAACATCAACCTTTTCAGATCCATCCAGTCTACTATATCTTCAAGATGTGGTTTTCATGCAAGAGCATCTTGATTCTTAACTTCAAAAAATGAAAAAATTTCCCTCTGGGTCCTTTGAAAAAGTATCTCTTAGCTTGGCTATACGATTCTACTCTGTCAACAAAAAATTTGGTGATATACCCTCCAATGGTACTATCAAACCAATGATCTACTGCTCTGGATACAATGTTGTCGACTCTTTTAACCTTCTGGATCAATGTCGATGTTCAAACCATAGGGGGTCTAGATCTGATCTCGAACTGGGTATCAACTAACCTAGACAACCACTCAAACAATTCCTGATGGATTCCTCCAAAGAATATCTCGTGGATGTCGGTGAAAATGTATCTTTCTAGCCAATATTCAGTACTCATCTTAGGGTTCTTGTTTTTGGCTTTAGCGAAGTCCCTCTCTTGATCTTCTATCCACTTTTGAATCTTTGTCTTCGATGGGAGCCACCTTGAAATTCCCTCATGAAGATTCTGGTCCCGGCAACAGAACCATTTGTTGGCACAGGGGCAGACCCAAGGTTCACTCCAAGAGCGCACCAACAAGCCCTAACTACCGACCCTTTTGGCAACACCTGTGAAACATATGCAGTCTCACCAGGAGAATATCAAGTGGATCTTAACACAATACAACACAGTATACCTAGCTTACTTATCACTAAAATCTACTCCACATTCTATAGATCTGATATAATACAATAATGCAATAATAGTATACCAAAGACAAAGATAAAGCATCAATCATACACACATAACACCAGATATACGTGGTTCACCCTCTCCCTAGGGATACATCCACATAACTATGCTTATGATATATTAAGGTAAAGCTTACAGTTCTTGTCTGCACTCTCTGCTAGCATATCTTCTTCTTCTTCTCTCTTTCTCTCCCCCTCCTGTGCACCCAACTGCAGGACTTGATCTTCACACTGAGCTAAAGATCTTACAATTCCATAAGGCTCTTACTCTCAACACTTCTCCAACTCACAATACAATATTCTCTCAATGAACAACAGTCAATAACAATGATCAACAATAGTACCGACCCGACCTAGGCCCTCTCGACCTCTATTTATACAATATAGTCCCTCACCAACAACCTTAGGTCGAGACCTAGGTGTCAAAACCATAGATATACAAACCCTAGGTGTCTAAAACCCTAGGTCAACTTGATCCTCTTTTGTGGGATTTGCCAGCTTGTCTCTCCTTTCTTCCTGCTCAGTGATAACAGTGGTTTTTCCCGCTATCTGAGTTGTCCTCGATCCATATACCTTGCTTATCTATCATCCCAGATCTCCTCATCCAACGACTAGATTTCTTGGGCTTCGCTCCTTATTTTCTTCTCTTTTGCTTACTTAGACCTAGTAATAGTCACTGTGTCTCCCACGAAGTTCACATTTTACTTCTTATTCCTTGATCTTCGCTTGATTCCTTACCCAATGGCCAACAGGTTAACTTTGTTCAATCTACCCCTACTAGAAAGAATAAATATAAAAAAGGGAAGGGTAAGAATAAAGAGGACAAAAATAACCTGCAGTCTGAGAAAGCCAAAACCCAACCTATTGATGATAAGGATAAGCACAAACCCTGATGCCCTTGCCTTATCTGTGGTGACGAGCACTATACAAAATATTTTCCAAGATAGACCGAGGTTACTAAGTTCCTCCAAGGGACTGCAAAACCTCCCACACCTGCCAATTTTTCTCAACCTTTCCCTTCTCAATAGCAGGCCCAACTGGTCATCCATGACCAACCCTCTCCCTCCACCACTTCTTATGTACTCATGTGTACTAGTGATTCCAGAAAGAATGGCATTACACTGACCACTCGAGACAAAGATTATTCTTCCTCAAAGGAGAAGGTTGACGATATACCACCTTCATTGATTCAACAAACTCCTTCAACTTCACCTTCCAACAGTCCTCTTCATCTCGAAAGATCGAGTCTCGATATAGTTCTTCTCCCTCCCCCAAAGAGTGTTGTTCGAAAGTCCGCCTTCAACCTTCATGCATGTGTTGCTCTGAACTACAGTATTGTAGAAGATCTGGTGCAAGCACCTTCTACGATGTCGACTCTTGAAGTCCTCCAAAGTTTCCCTGCTCAATGGAAGGAACTGCTGAAGGCTATCGGTGGAGTTGATCCTATAGATACAAATTTGATAATTTTTGACCTCGAAGATCACATTTCGAGACTCTCCCCTCAACTAGAATTCCAAATACAAGTTGTTGTCTCCAACAAGAACATCTGTAGGACTGTTATTGATGAGGGTGTCTCCACGTGTGTAATGTCTGTTGTCTATTGGAAATCCATCATCTCTCCTCCTCTTACCGAATCACATAACACGCTTAAAGCCTTCAATGGATCTGGCTTTAAACCCTATGGTGTACTTGCTTCATTGTCTATTACGTTGGAAGGCAAATCGGTCAACGTTGAAGTTGAGGTATTTGATGCACCTCTCAATTATAATCTCTTACTTGGATGTAGCTCGATTGATGCGATGCATGCCATTGTGTCTACCCTTTTCTGTGTTTTATGTTTTCCACATCAGGGAAAGGTCATCACTGTCGACCAACTAGCCTTTTTCAACTCTGACACCCGTACTAGCAACGTGCCTTTTATCACGAAGACATCGCCTGAGTATGAGAACGTTGGTGTGGGCCTACTTAAATATTCCACTCTGATGGGCACGTTTCGGATCCCACCTCCCAATGTTCCACCTCCTTTGGTTTCCTCGATCAACATGATTTCCACCTCGATTTTCAAAACTCACCCATCTTCTGACCTGTGGATCACATCCAAGCGTGGTGATTATCTTCGCTACGACGACCAAATGCCTCTAAGTCGAGTTGAATCCGCCTATCATGACATTCAATCGACAACCCCTTTCACCCCCTCTCTTGGTGATTCATCTCCTGACCCGTTCCATGTTGTCTTTCCCACAAATGAGATTCTTATGTTGGTTATGTTGATGGAAGACACCCCTTGGGATGATGGACATCATTGCTCCATTCTCTTCCTCGAACAACACACCATCGAGAGTTACCAATGGTGTTATAACCCTAAATTGCACCACACATGCTTACCTGGCATCGGGCCAACTCATATCCCTTCTTTGCCAAAAAACTACTGAACAACTCTTCTAAAAACTCCATTTTTAAAAAGAAAACTCTAGCAGGCTCACTACAGCCCGCGGGCAAACGCTAGCAGGCCCACTACAGCCTGCGGGGAAAATGCTAGCAGGCCCACTACAGCCCGCGTTTGCCTTCAGAATCACAAAAAACGGAAAGTTTCCGACGAGACAAAAAACTTTGGGTCAGTTAACTGGAACTCCTGGCCATGCATGACCGAGAGTTCGTCTAAAACCCTAGCTCCTTCTAGTCTATAAAAGAAGGGGTAGGGGTACTATTCAAAGGAGGAAAAATCATAGCAAAGAAACTCTGCCCAATTGCCGAATCCGTTTTGTCCCAACCCTTTAGCCTTTCCTCAAGCTTTAGGAGAATTCAAGCAATGCAGTTGGAGGACAAAGAAGAGGAGGAGCCCAGGATCAGGATCGAGGAACAGTGGCCGGTCTCTATAATCATTGTAAGTTGATTCATGTTGAGATTAATAAAAAGATACTTTTCCCGTCCCGAATACATGAATCTTGTATGTTGTATTTGATTTGTGTTCAATCTCTAATCCTCTAGTAGAACAATAGCATGCATGTGTAGTTTTGTCTTGTTTACAGGATCACTTTTTGGAAGGAGCAGCAGAAGCAAGGAGATAAAGCTCAACGGAGGATCTACACCAACCGTCGATAAAAAGGTTAGTTGATTCTTCCTGTGTGTGCATGTGAAAAAGGGTTTCAGATTCGGGGTAGAAGGTTAAAAGTAGCTTATGAAGGGTCATGATCTGCATGCAAGTTTAAGCCCTAGCTTGTTAGTCCGTAGGGTATAATACCCCACAACAGAATTGGCAACTCCACTGGGGACATCTTACTCTTAGGGTTTCTGGATTTGGTTAAGGATCTTTTGGGTAGTTCAAAGAAGTTCAGTCTCTGTTTCTTTGTTTATGTTGTTGTCTGTTAGGTCAATGCTAGCAGGGAACCTGGTTATCAATACCAGTTTTCCTTGACTGACGCTTGACATTTATTCTCGGGACACACAGAGGTACACGCGGCCTACAGAAGGCCTGCACACGTGTGACCCGCGCCCTAACCTTCTACAGCCCGCATTTGAACGCTTGCTGTAGTGGTTTCAGTAGCGTGTAGAGCCCAGGAAGCTTAAGAGGCAATCCCCTCTTCCCTGCCAGAAGTTTACCTTCTCAGGGGGCTTTCTGGATCCTGTATGGGTTCTGGTGGTTTACTGTCTTGCTTTCAGTCTGCCTTGTTGTGATTCTTTGCATTTGTTTTCTTTTTTGTAAATTTTCCTTTTCTGTTGAAGTAATAGCATCCAAGCCTTTCAGAGACCCTGGTTGTCAATACCAGAGGCCTTTTTCAGGTCTAGGCTGCCTGTGTGTTTTTTTATCTCAGTTTTTATACAGACCCGCGATCTGCTTAAGTCTAGCCTGCGGGTACCCGCGCGCTGTTGTAGCTCAGCACGCGTTTGCACGCGTGCTGTCTTGGTGACAGTCGCGGGCTTGATTGGTATCTTTTCAGCTTGGGTGGGGTAGTCATCCCCTCCTGTGGTGAGAAGAGCTCCTCTCAGGGGTCTAGAGTCTGGGGCTGCACAGTCAACAGGTTAGGGAATTTTATCCTTAGCCTAGGTTGTTTAATTGATATTTTGATAGAAAAGACAAAAGAGAAAAAAAAAAAAAAAAAAAAATTGTTTTATGGTTTTTAGGCAAGTGTTAGAATCAATGCTGTTTTGATTGCTTTTTTGCACTTTCATGCTCTGATTCTATTTGTGATCTGCGCTTTAAGCCAGAGTTTTCTTTTCATTCTCTTGGTTTTGTTCTTGTCAACATTTCTCCTTGTTGCATTATTTTGCAATAAAAAAAAAATAAAAATTTCTTGTTTCATCTTCTTCTTGATTTGAAGATTGTGTTGTTGCATCAGTAGCTAGGAAAGAGTCTTTTTGCATAAGTTTTTGCAGTGCATATAGAGTATAAGTAGCTTGCAGATCTGAGCGAAAGTCCTTTATATTTACTGCATGAAATCTTAGTAATTTTGAAAAAGAAAAGAAGTCTTTCATTGAAAAGTTGTTGGTTTTGCATTTTAATAAAAGTTTTTTTTGTTTTCACGCATTTTGTTCACTGTGCTTTGAGACTTTTTACACATCATCAGTTTCACTTTCATACCTTGTGACTTAAAAAAGCCCATTAAAAGCAATTCTAATTAAAATAAAGTAGACTTTTCTGTTTGTAGGGTGCATACAGTAGCTCAAGACTAGGGCCTTGGAATAGGTTGGAGAGTAAATTCTTCAAGGCCACCCAAACCAAACATTGGAGTCTGTCAATAGGGAGTGTAGAAGTCCAGTTACGGAAAGTTATCCGGGACCCCCCTCTAACATAGGGGCTAAAAACGAGGTCACGTAAGGAAAGACAGTGGAGATAACCCCTCCAAAGCTGGACCGAGCGTTGTGGAGAACACATATAGAGGATTTGTTAAGGGATTTCGTCGTTTGCATTTGCCACAGAGCTTCATGGGTCTCGAATCCGTTCGAGTTCCTCAGTTGTCTTCCAGACCATTTGCTCTCGATACCCTTGACAGGTTTCGGGCTTGATACCCTGCTCATTGTGGT
Organism: Picea engelmannii; assembly: GCA_009831015.1. NCBI lineage: Eukaryota > Viridiplantae > Streptophyta > Pinopsida > Pinales > Pinaceae > Picea > Picea engelmannii. The sequence continues at coordinate 33,880 of ML779828.1, read as the reverse complement.
CTACCCGACTGCCGACTGTACCCGCCTGGTGACTGTTCACGTGCTGGAAAACTAGTTGCCAATATTTTCTAGGGACATACACAGGTGACTGCGGGGGTATACCGTGGTACCTAGGATGGACATCGGACCAATTCTTTGTAGAGTATACCCGGAGGGTGCTTCCGTATTCGAGTTTCACTTGCACCGGTAAGTTTCTCTAGTGTTGGTTGTTGTAACTGTTCTTCCAACTAGTTTAGTGCTTGCTTGATTTATCTTCTAGGGGATTTCTTTTAGTGAGTGTTACTGTTTGTTCATGTAGAATACCTTAGTGTGTCGTGACTCTTCTCACACAGTGGAGGATTCAGAGCTCCACCGGTCATGAAGGCTTCTGGGCCTGCCGCCGGTTATACTGGAGCCACCCCCGCCGCCATTGAGGCGGAAGCTAGACCATCAAGGGTCTTTCGAAGCAATTGGGGCTTTTGAGCCCGAACAACCCCCCGAGGAATCGACCGCCAATCTTTTATTGGTTGAAACCTCAAACACTGATACGTGGCCAGACATTATTGTGCCAATTCAATTTTACGAACGCCTGTCAATGCCTAACCCAGTTATGGAACCAAACTCTGTTACTTCCTTTGGGATTTCTTCCATTCCCATCACTGTTGCTACCACAGGAGAAGATTCTCCTAACTTTCCTTTATCGGCGGTCCGGGCCACCACGGTCTCGGCCGCAACTAAGTCGCATAGTGGACCGACCCCATCTATCACGGCGGCCACACCTCTTTACACACCTAGTGCGATAGGCACTCCGTTTTCATACGGTATGCCTAGTTTAGGAACAAGTCCTGCATTCACTTCATCCACTTTCCATACTTTGGGTCTGGGGGCAGGGAGATCTAACGCTCCTCTGCAAGGTCAACTTGGGGGCATTCCTGTCCCTTTCAATGCTTTTCCTTATGCTGGAGGTCATATTCCTCCTTCGTCCCCTTCGCTCGGTGGATCGCATCAGCAGTCCGCCGGGCAGCCTGCACACACAAGTCCTTTTGGAGCTGGGAGTCAAGGAACACCTGCGCAAACTCAACCGGTAGGTTCGTCACCGTTTGTTTGGAACGAGACGTTTGGTAATAACACTTTCGCATCCGCTTCTTTCCCATCTGGGGGCACACCTATTTTTGGACAGTTTACGCCAGCACAGGGTACTATTCCTGCGCTGGGGGCACATATACCAGGACCTTGGAACTCATCACAAGGATCCGTTCCATCCTCTGGAATGTCGTTCTGGGGTAACTCTTTCCACAGCCATTGGAACCCCGGACAGACTTCTATGCCTCTTCCATCAGGACTGACATGGGGTAATCCGTCCCAAAGTCCATCAAACATGATGAATGCCCAACATCCTATGTCCTTCATGGGGAATCAGCCAATGATATCTCCTCAGATGCAAAACTCTTACGCTGGTCAGGGCCACGGTTTCTACAAAAACCCGGGCTAGCAGCCAAACTTTTCCTGGCAACCTGGTGCCAGTCAAACTCCAGGGCCCTTTTATCCTAGCTATCAGCAACAACCTAAACTACCATTCTTGGCGACGTTACACTTGCCAGATTTGACACGGTTGTTAAATGATCCTATCTGTCACGATTCGCGTTGGCCTCCTATGCCAACAAAGCTGCCTTCAGACATCCCAAAGTTTGAGGCCAAGCCTAACGAAGATCCAGGTGATCACGTGACTACTTTCCACTTATGGTGTTCATCTAACTCACTGAAAGATGACTCTGTCCAGTTGCGATTGTTTCAACGCACTCTTATAGGGAGTGCCATGAAATGGTACATAGAGCTTGATCGTTCACGATATTCTTCTTTTGGCGAACTGGCGATGGCCTTCCTTAACCATTTCTAGTTACATGTGAGATACAACGCTAGCACAAAATTGCTAGCTAATTTCGAACAAACAACCGCAGACCATATCTCAGATCATATTCGAGAGTGGCGACGCCGAAAGAGACTTATCAAGGTACCCGTCCCACCAACATTCTTGCTTGAGTGGTTCCTTAAGTCTTTAGTTCTGCAGTTATCCAAAGACGTCGCAACTTCAGGGGTTTTCTCCGAGGAAGATGCCATCATGAGGGCTCAACAATTTGAGCTTATCTATTCTCAGTCTGGTCTTTTGTACAACATCCTGCCGGATGCACCACGATCGATTATGGATAAAACCAGACAGAGAGCCGAACCACATGCCGATGGTATAGTTGGTTCGGCACAAACCAAGCCCGCTGAGCAATTGACAAAACAATTGCAGCAGTTATCTATACAAAACTCAACGACCAGCCAGACTACTTCTTTGGCTGCTCTTACTACTCAAACGTCGGAAGTACACTCCGTACAAACGACTAACCCAAAGGCCAACCAGCATCCCGAGGGGAAGAAAAAACAACGCAAGAAGAGTAAGGGGGATAAAAAACCAAATGATAATGCTGGCGAGGGCACCACAGACAAGAGGAAGGCGAGGTATCCATCCAACTTATGTGTGGAAGACCACCCAACCCATCTATGCCCTCGACTTGCGGAGGCCCAGAAGTTTGTCACACAGCAACAACAAGCTGTGTTGACTAATCCCTTTCAGCATGGGCAAAATTTGACTCAAGCCTCTACAAGTGTCGAGGGGGGCAACCAAGAAAACTTCCCTCCCCCAAACAATTCATCTTCCGCGAATGTATATATGGTGAAAAGTGATGCTTTCATAACGACTAGAGCACACGACTATAGCAAACCAAGCACCCCTGAGAAAGGAAAAGAAGCCGAGATCCCATCTCTTCCTATGCAGATTGAAAAGACGTTGGGTGAAATGATGACACACATTCCAAAAGGTGTGTTCAAACGCGCTTCTCATAATCCAAACGCAAGGGCCGCCCATAACTACTTTGTGGTGGTAGATTTATCACAAACCCCTTGTGCTATGTCCGCTTTGGAGGTCCTCCAAAGTTTCCCTGCTCAGAGGAAAGCCTTGTTGACTGCTTTAGGCTCTACTGAGACTTGTAACCCAGGTACCATCATGTTAGATACGACTGACTTGAAACCTCGTTTGCCTTACCACGTAGCGTTCCAGATAGTAGTGGCTCATCCCACGAAAATTTTTACACGGAATATCTTACGCACGGTGGTAGACGAGGGCGCTTCGACTTGCGTTATGTCGTTAGCATGCTGGAAAGCCATTGGTCAACCTGAGTTGTCTCCGTCACCTACTCTCCTTACTGCGTTCGATGGTTGTTCTTTCCGACCGCATGGCATCATTCCTTCTTTCCCTATGCAGTTAGGGGGGAAGATCGTGTGCGTCGAAGTAGAGGTAGTCGACGCCCCCATCGACTACAATCTATTGTTAGGTCGTAGTTGGACTTATTCAATGCAAGCAGTGGTCGCTACAATTTTTCGAGTCTTACTGTTTCCACATGAAGGCCGGATAGTGACTATTGATCAGTTTTCCTTCTCTCGACCTAACCCAGCCTTGGGGCCATCCACGGTTCCCATGGTAGATAATCCTCAAGCCAGTGTCGTCAATGTAGGAGTTGGTTTGTGCCCATCTTTGATGGGTACCTTCGATTACCCACCTCCTCAAGGCGATGTCAAGTTTATATCGAACCACCACAAGGCTGAGATTTTCCAGGTTTCGTCATTGCGCACGACTTACTTTCAGGATCCATGGACTCTTCCTTCCCCATCAGCCACGATGGATGAGACAGGGCACGCTGGCATGGCCACGCCCTTGTCGGCCGCTGAAGTAGCATACTCTTTGGTCCAACAAACTTTAGCTACTCCTGATCCGATTCCCGCACAAGAGTTGGATCCACTCCTCGAGCCTATCTGGGCTCCGGGTTCTCTCGCCAATACCGATTCGTTAGACTTAGTCTTTCCTTCTGATGAAGAAATAATCGAAGCAATGACTGGTCTGGACAAACCCTGGGAAGATCTTCATCACAGATCATATTTCCTCCTAGAGTTACACCGAATCAAGGCAGGAGAATTCACTATCACCATGATGGGAGATCAACCTTGTCCCATTAACCTCTTGGCTACACAGGATATTTATGCTGAGGGAAACATGGCGACTATCACTGCCACGATACCTATCAATATCTCCCGAAACCCCAACATCGTGGATAATGTCTTTGTCGGAGCGGATTGCTCCCCTGAAGAGATTCAGATTTACATGGATCTTTTCAAAGAATTCCGCGACGTTTTTGCCTGGTCTTACGAAGCGATACCTGACATCGATCCACAAAGTGTCGATCATGGGCTACCTTTTTTGTTCTTCAAGCTAGATTTGAGACCCAAAAGAAACATTCGGCGAGACTGTATTTATGCTTTTTGATCTCATCCGGATTAACTGAGAAAAGTAACCATTATGGAGTCTTCTTTAAGCCTTTTTCAGACTCCTTAAAGATGAAAAGATTGCCAAGTGACCTTGTTTCTTCACACTCGTTAAACTGGTCCAGAAGAACGTTCCTTAAACAGGTCTCCTTTTAATCCCTTTTAAGACCCTCTAAACATGAAAATATTGCCGAGCGATCTTGTGACCTTTCACGCTCGTTAAACTGAAATTTGAAGTCACGTATGTCCGGGGGTAGTTTACCCCTTTTTCGGTCTGGATGGTCAACTGTACGAACAAAGGAATACTCTATTGAATTCAAATTCTTTAGAAGAGTATCCTCAGGTAAGATTTTATTCCTTTTTCGGGCTTGAGGGACTAAATTTACGAAAAAGAAACCTCCCCGGAGTCCATAGTTAAGCTCTTTTTAGACTCCCTAAAATTGAAAAGATTGCCGAGTGACCTTATTCTTTCACACTCGTTAAAATGTTCCGGAAGAATATTCCTGATGGAGTCCATAGTTAATCTTTTTTCAGACTCCTTAAAATTGAAAAAATAGCCAAGTGATCTTGTCCTTGTCACACTCATTAAAATGGTTTTGAATTGACGCCTAGTCGGTGCTAGTTTACCCCTTTTTCGAACCAACTAGACTATTGTCGAAAAAGGTACCCCAATGGAGTTTCCTTTTATGCTTTTTCAGACTCTCTAAACATGAAAAATCACCGAGCTTCCCTTCTCCGGGCTCGTTAAACTTACATCGAAGGACGTTACCACTGTGTGTTCTATCAACCGCACTTGCATCCTTTACCCATCAACCTAGTAAAAGTTTGCTTTTGCGTCTTAACACCTTTGGCCACTGGAGGATTTTTCCCGAGTATTATTTCCTAGAACATCAGTCTTGTCCTTGTGCCTTGAGCTTGTATGTTTTCTATGCTCGTTCCTCCACTGTAATGTAATATTCCTTTATTCTTTTCAAAATATTCAAAAAGAACAAAAAAATCAAATATACCCCAAAAAGAGGATGGGAAAAGTATTTTCTTTATTGGCAGCATCATGAGTCACCCTTGGATAAAGCACATCTGTCCGTTTGATTCATCAGACTATGGGATGTAGTACGACCTTAGGAAGCTTTTCTCGCTATATAGAGTTGTGTTCTCCACCGTTTGGTTACTCTTCCAAACATATCGAGAGTTTGCGTTGCCTCCTTCTTCGTAGACTTATGATTAACAGATATGCTGCCTGAGTCTTATCACTTGTCGTACTGTTATCCAAGGGAAGTTTGTCACTGAGACCGAGTCGACCCCTCTGCAATATGTCTCTTGTCTACATACCCGGCCATCCTGAATGTCCAATCAATTCCTTGTTCGAAATCACTGAAGCCTTCAGTCTGATCATCAAGATTATCAATTTTGTCCACTCCCGAAGAGCCGTCGAAGACCTCTGGATAGTGCAGTCATACACTCATATTACACTCCTACCCGAGTTTTGAAGATTTTTAAGTTGTTGCTCGAGCTCTGAAGTCCTCATCTCTAGCCATCAGACCTTATCAACTTCTACGAAGATGGATACTTTGCATGTATATCTTTTGGATTTCGAGATGTATCTCCGCTGTATACTATTCGTGGCTACACTTTATATAGTTATATGACATGGATATACAATGTATTTGATTGGTAGCCATGCATTCTATTTTATCCCAAGAATGGGTATGCCCGCCTCGGTGAGACATTTGTTATTTTGCAGACGACACCTCCCGATTCCTGATTCTTGGGCTCACTCATTCAGCATATCAGTACAGATTGGTAAAAGCTTGGTAATGTATTTCGGCCATCAGATGCTCTTATGACCTCACACATTAGGGGGCATCTGTTATAACCCTAAATTTCACCACACATGCTTACCTGGCATTAGGCCAACTCATATCCCTTCTTTGCCAAAAAACTACTGAACAACTCTTCTAAAAAATCCATTTTTAAAAAGCAAACTCTAGCAGGCTCACTACAGCCCGCGGGCAAACGCTAGCAGGCCCACTACAACCCACGGGGCAAACTCTAGCAGGCCCACTACAGCCCGCGTTTGCCTTCAGAATCACAAAAAACGGAAAGTTTCCAACGAGACAAAAAGCTTTGGGTCAGTTAACTGGAACTCCCGGCCATGCATGGCTGAGAGTTCGTCTAAAACCCTAGATCCTTCTAGCCTATAAAAGAAGGGGTAGGGGTACTATTCAAAGGAGGAAAAATCATAGCAAAGAAACTCTGCTCAATTGCTGAATCCGTTTTGTCCCAACCCTTTAGCCTTTCCTCAAGCTTTAGGAGAATTCAAGCAAAGCAGTTGGAGGACAAAGAAGAGGAGGAGCCCAGGATCAGGATCGAGGAACGGTGGCCGATCTCTATAATCATTGTAAGTTGATTCATGTTGAGATTAATAAAAAGATACTTTTCCCATCCCGAATACATGAATCTTGTATGTTGTATTTGATTTGTGTTCAATCTCTAATCCTCTAGTAGAACAATATCATGCATGTGTAGTTTTGTCTTGTTTGCAGGATCGCTTTTTGGAAGGAGTAGCAGAAGCAAGGAGATAAAGCTCAACGGAGGATCTACACCAACCATCGATAAAAAGGTTAGTTGATTCTTCCCATGTGTGCATGTGAAAAAGGGTTTCAGATTCGGGGTAGAAGGTTAAAAGTAGCTTATGAAGGGTCATGATCTACATGCAAGTTTAAGCCCTAGCTTGTTAGTCCGTAGGGTAGAATACCCCACAACAAATGGATCTCGACCCCGTCAACCATTTTTGTCACTTCCTCTGTTCCCGAGACATCAGACAACATGTTATATGAAGGGAGCTTAAGTAATATTTTTCCCACCATCCCCCTTGACATATCCATTAAGCCTGGATTTGTTGAAAATGTTCACATCGGAGCTTCGTGCTCTAATGTCGAGGTTGTCACCTATAAATCACTTTTCCAATAGTTTCGTGACATCTTCGCTTGGAGCTATGAATAAATGTCAGGTATTGACCCTGATATTGATGTTCACGAAATAAAGACATACCCGGGCGCTAGACCCGTCCAACAGAGACTTCGTCCGGTCCACCCCCGTAAAGTAGCTACTATTAAGTTTGAGGTTGAAAAAATTATTAAAGATGACTTTATTTATCCTGTGGCTTTAACTGATTGGGTATCCAATCTCGTTCCGGTTAACAAGAAACAAGGTACGATCTGTGTCTGCGTCGATTATAGGGATATAAATCAAGCTTTTCCCAAAGACATCTTTCCCACCCGCTTCATTGACCAGATCATCAACGATTGCACCGGGAGTGAAATCTTCTCTTTAATGGATGGTTTCTCCGACTATAATCAAATCAACATCTTTCCCGCGGATCAACACAAAACCTCTTTTATTTGTCTTTGGGGCACGTTTTCCTATCGAAAACTACCCTTTGGTTTAAAGAATGCTAGTGCGACTTTTCAACGTGCCATGTCTTATTCTTTTCATGATATTAAGCACATTGTACAACCATATCTAGATGACCTACTGGCGCATTCCATGCATCGTAGTGACCATATGACACGCCTCCGAGCCATTTTCCTTCATTGTCGGTTCTATCGTATACACATAAACCCACACAAGTGTGTTTTCTGTGTGGAGTCCGAACGACTTCTAGGTTTTATAGTGTCACGCCAGGGGATCAAGGTCAATCCTTTGAAGGTCGATGTGATCCTCAATCTCCCTCCTCCTTCTTCATTTCGCCAGCTTCAAAGTTTGCAAGGGAAGGAAAACGTTGTTCATCATTTCATCCCAAAATATGCTCAATTAACACTCAGATTTACTCGGCTACTCAAGAAAGGTTCTAAGTTCGTATGGGATTCCATTGCCAACAAAGCTTTCAAAGCTTTGAAACTGACTTTAACCCGTACCCCATTACTTTTCCCACCCAATTATAGTCGAGATTACTTCCTTTATCTCACTACTTCGGACTCTACCATCGCCATGGTTATAGTCCAAGAAGATGATTCACATGATGAACATGTCATTTATTATTTGAGTCAGAGTATCATAAATACCGAAGCCAAATACTTACATGTTGAAAAACTAGCCTTGGAAGTTGTTCAAGCTGTCCAATGTTTCCATCACTATATCTTATTACGCAAGACCACTGCAATTTTTGATTGCAACACCATGCAACACATTCTTACACGCCAATTTCTAGGGGGGAAAATACTCCAAATGGATAGTAATTCTCCAGGAGTTTAACTTATAATTCGAATGCGCTAATTCTAAGAAATCCTTGGTGTTTGACGAACTGATACATGACCTTCCCTGCATTAAGACAGATAATGTAGCAGATGATTCTTTACCCGACGAATCCATTTTTTTGATTAGTTCTGATGAACTTTGTTATGGTGATATCATTATCTATCTCCAAACTCAGACTTTTCGGCCCGATTTGTCTAGCACTGACCATCGTCACATTTGTTACCAAGCCTGTTAGTACATTATCCTCGATGACACTCTTTATCGCCATGGGGTTGACTCCGTTTTTCGACGATGTCTCACCTATGATGAAGCTGAGAAAGATTTGAATGACTACGACTCTGGAGCATGTGGTGGCCACATGTCTGGGAATGCTACTGCCCAGAAGATCTTATGAGCAGGGTATTTTTGGCCTTCTTTATTTAAAGACTATATTATTTCCGTCCAAAAATGCCATGCTTGCCAAACATACAACAATAAGATAAGATCACATCCTACTCCTTTACACCCTGTAGTTTCCATCAGACCTTTCAAAAAATGGGATATTGATTTCATGACATGTAACCCTCACTCGGTCGGGGGGCATGGATACATTATCGTAGCCATGGATTATTTCACGAAATGGGCCGAGGCAATGCCTACTTTCGACAATACTAGGAAAACTGCATCCCTTTTCATATTTAATCATATTATTACTCGATTCGGGATCCCGCAAGCTATCGTTACTAATCACAGTAGCCATTTTCAAAACTTTATGATGTCTGAACTTACCGACAAGTTGGGTCTTCGGCATGAAAACTCAACCCCCTACTATCCACAAGCCAATGGCCAAGTTGAAGCAATAAATAAAATTCTTATCACTATGCTTCGTTGGATAATAGGAATCCATAAGACCACCTAGAACATGATGTTGTTTTTGGCATTGTGGACCTATCGGACGTCTGTGAAGTCTACTATGGGATTTAATCCCTTTCAACTAGTCTACGACATTGAATTCATTCTCCCGATTGAATGTGAAATACCATATTTGAAGCTAACTGTTGAACTTCTCCCAAACACCTCTGCCGAAGAGGAACGTCTATTTTATCTTATGAAATTAGATGATATCCATCATGATGCCACCATAGTTATTGAAACCCAGAAGAAACGCATAAAATCCCAATATGACAAACATGTCAAGCCGCGTGTTTTCTCTGAGGGAGCTCTAGTTCTCCTCTATGAACAAGATTGTGATCTGCTAGGAGCCGAAAAATTCGAAGCTATGTGGCGTGGTCCATATATCATCAAATGAGTGTTAGAGAAGGGTGCTTATGAGTTAGTAGATTATGATGGAATTCCTTTAAGTGAACCCAGAAATGGGCTTTACTTGAAGAAGTACTATGCTTAGATTGTCTCTACATGAGTGCTTGTACTTTTACTGTATCATACTCTTGTGTGTTACTTTTTTGTGTTTTTCATTATTTGGTTTCGACCCCCAACTACTTACCTTGCGTTGTGCTTGGTTTCTAGATGTCGACATCTTCTCTACCCTATATTGGCTTCGTCGATGGTGCTAGCTATAGTACTCAAAACCTAGCTTCTGCTGCTTGGGAAATCTATGCACCCACCAACAAACTTATCAGTTTACAAGGTGTTTTCCTTAGTCGTGCAACCAATAATATCACAGAATATAGCGCAGTCATTGAATTATTGACCGATGCCATCTCACTTGGGATTTGTCGCTTTGTTGTACGACTTGATTCACAACTAGTAGTACTCTAGTTAAGTAATGTCTACACTATCTAAAGTCCTACTTTGTTACAGGTATATCTATGAATTCGCCTCTTGGAACATTATTTTGATTATATTGAATATCAACACATTCCTAGATGTCTAAATACATTAACTTATGCTCTAGATAATTATGTGTTAGACAGACATTTGAGACATTTATAAATCCAATCACACATTACACATTGTATATAAAAGAAGAGTAAGCCGGTAGAAGCCTCATGTATATATATAATGAAAATGTTTTACAAAAGGTGTTTTCCATCCAAGGACCAAAATATCAAAATGTAGAACCCATGGCTCCTACAAAATAACATCACAGATGCCGCTCGAACTAGTATCATGGATGTTGCTTGTGATAGCACACTACTGCCCTCGCTATTTGACGAAGTAACCGACTAAGTGAGCTGGACACACCTACAGTATGGCGTTGATAATGCCTTGGGACCTCCTCGATTGACATGTTGGGAATGTCTGTCGTCAATCCTTCTAAGTTCTACTTCATTGCCTCATAGTCATCGGCATCCCACCCTGCTACCACATGTGCCTCTCCTCGCCTATGAATCAGAGATGTGCCCAGAGGTCGATGCGGTCCTACATCTGCATAGTCAAAAGTCTCTGATTAGTCTTTAGATTGAAAACACAAAAAAAATCTAATATCCTAAAAAACCACAAAACACTATAAAGAACAAAATGTCTTTCTTACCTAGATCTCCCCATTGAAATCCCCCAGGAAGAGCTAAGTCAGGATCACCGCGAAAGTCCAAGTCGACATATGCATAATCATCAATCATCAAGATTTAGGGCCTTAACCAGTCAAAAAATTCATCATTGTACTTGATAATAGGGCCCGCTACGTGCCGAGCCTTAAGGTCACACCACTGTTTCATTCTTGGGTCTCGTGGGGTTAGTATTCCCCACCCTACTTGTATCCGAAAATGAGGGACTCTTTCTAAGAAGAAAGACACCAAAATGGACCCATACCTAAACTGCTTTAGGTCTCCTCTCTTACTTTTAGTGAGTTGTGTCTTCATACTCCAGAGCAAAATTTCACACCAATTGAATACTTGAGGTTCCAGACATTCAATGGAATATTGAAAATAACTCTGGAGTGCCATGTGCAGTGACACGCTTCCTTCCATCCGTGCAATGGTAAAGAGGATGGTTCTGAGATTCAGATCTCGCACACCTCGGATAGCCACTCTACCTTTGTGCCTTTTGACATCCGGTTCACAGTGCCAATGGATATACTTGCTCATCGGCAAGCCACCACCTCGACCCCCTGTCAAAGTCACACATGCCCCATAATGGGATAGCCTTGTCAGAAAGTAAATATCCTCAATGTCCAAGGAGAGGACATGAACACCCACGTGAAATACTTGCTGTTCTGCATCCCACGTATGGACCAAGTACTCTAATAGTCTCTGTTGGGCTCTCATGCCTTGGACTTTGAAAAACTTCAATAGGTTACATTGCCGAAGAGAATAAATAGTTCCTAGATCATTCAAAGCCATAGAATCGTCATCTTCATGCTCATGTTCTCTCCATTCCAACATTTTTGCAATAAAACACCTGCATAGAAGTAAAAGAGGACAATTAGCACACTTATCCAACTTTTTTGAATTTCTTTTTGGTTCAATGCTTGCTTTTATTTTTTGGTTTTCGGCCGCCGCAACTGAGATTCAGTTACAGTGTGGAACTTCTGCAAGCAAGCCATTGGGCACCTGTGAAAATCCTTGATTTCCGCAGGGCCTGATATTGGCCACCTGCGGCGGCCCCAACGCACACCTACCGGCATAAGAATCGTCCAAAAAATCATTTTTTGACCATCAAAAACAAATTTCAAACCATTGAAAATGAAGAAGATGAAGAACTTACTGTTTTCACGGAAACCATTCATCGACTGATCGCTTGTGCTCCTCGCAATCACCCACCAAAGTAAGGGGTGAAAAAGGGGTCTTTAGACAAGTTCTTGACCAAATACAAATGAAATGGTAAAAAAAAAGTCTTACTCTTATTTATTTCATTTTTTACCCTTTTTCATAATATTTTGTATTATATAAATGTGTTTGGTTATCAACCCTCAAAACTAATAGTCTCATGAGTGTCTTGTTTCTTGCAGGAATAAGACTAGAGTCCTAATTAACGGAGTATGAACCTTTTGTTCCGTAATTTTTTTTCTCTTCATTATGCATATCGATACTTTTTAGGTTTTTTTAGTAAAACCTTGAGTTCACTCTTCGTTCGTTCTTGTGCTCGAAAATTTATGAGAATGCAACCGTGTATACTTTTTTCGTCCTTTTGTACTCGTCTTGGTAACACAAAAAATGACACACATGGAGTATCATTTAAGCTCTTTTCACACTCCATAAAAGCAAAAAGTTTGCCGAGTGACCTTGTTCTGTTCACGATCATAAAATTATTTGAATAAAACGTTCGATGGGCGATAGTTTATCACTTTTTCGGTCCTGTCGAACTATTTTACGAAAAAGGAACTGAGAGAGTTCTCTTTAAAGTGTTTTTCAGACTCTGTAAACATGAAAAACTCCAGATTTTTCTACATTTGGACTCATTAAACAAACATCGAAAGACCCACATGGGACCGAACCACTCCTTCTTAGGGTTCATTAAAAATACTTCGAGGGACTCGTTTGAAGGATGATCTTACATTACAAGCATATGTTATCCTCCTCAAGATTGCGTAAAAATGAAGAGGTACTTGCCAGAAATGGTGGGGAAAAATTTGGGAAAGAGATGTGTTTCTGTACTTGTGTTAGTGGAAGTACTAGTCACTCTTGAACATGACACCCCCTTTGTCATTTGAATCTAGGTTGGGAAATCCATTTGTCTCTCGTTTGGCCTTCATCGAATTTATATCTTGGGTCTTCTTTAATTCAATGTTGCTAAGACCAATGTTGTGTCATTCATATGTTCAAGAGAAGTCCAAACAGGCCCTCCTTCGAGTCAGCCATCTGCATTGTCATTTCTTACCATGTCGACCTTCCCTGTGTCAGTTTCGAATCATTTTCATACTTTGATCTACCCTTAATCTGTTACTTATTTCATGTCACTGATGGGGGATACATCAAGGCCCTCATTTGACGAGTCTTTCTCATGTCGACTTCGACTCATCATTCGAGAATAAGACTTAGAAATCATTTAGTACCTTAGAGCCTGCATGCATCAATGGCATGTTTCTTCGCTCTCGACAACGGATTCACATCATTGGTCCATGATCAAGAGATTTCATCGAGTGTTCAAATTCAACTCATTTATTCACATTCGTTGGGTTGTACTAAGGTACCTTGGGAGTCATTGACATCAATGGCGATTTCCCTCACACTTGTTAACAGTTTTCATCAATGACCGACAATCAAGTGGTTTATACCATGTTCAACTTCAACACCTATAATCGCATGGTTAGATTCGTACTTACAGATGACGGGATTGAAGACCTTGGATCTTATCTTTTTGTCCCAGGTTGAGATGGAGTATTTATGATTTGAATTGATGTACAAATCCACTTTGTATGTCTCGTGGTTGTGTCTGAATTTACACTTTCTAATAAATAGATCCACGATGTATTTTGGGTGGCTATGTAGAATTTTGATGACATGGATCCATGGTGTATAGTTGGTGGCCATGCCTTGCATTTATGATTTCAATCACTTGTAATCTGAGCATGGGAATGCCTACCTTAGAAATGGTATAATTGTATGCAGATAATTGATTGTTTGCAAGTTCTTGATTGGTGCTCTCCTTGCTTCTGACACACACACACACACACATTTTACAAAGTATTTCGACTATCACATGTTCTAGCCTCATACTTTTGGGGGAATTCTCTTACACATTATTTTGGTCACTCTGATGATGACCCCATAGGCATGTGTTCAGGATTCCAAAACAATCTTTCACATGAGGAAAATGGTTGAGTTCTTCCCCTACAAGGAAAATTTTTAGAATGACACCGTAGGCTGACAGTGGTTCACAGTGCAAATATCAAGGATTTTTGCAGGCTTCTCTATGCCTGGCCTGTGGGATTTATGCATGCTACTATATAGGAAGGGTGCAACAGTGCTTGAAGCTAAGAAAAGGAAGAAGTTTCACAAAGTTTCTAGAAGGAGAATCTTCTAGAATGATAGGTGGCATTCGTATGGTTGTGATCTTACTAGTTTTTCTGATTTGGTGGGATCCTCCTCATCCTAGTAACCACTTGTTATAACCCTAAATTTCACCACACATGCTTACCTGCATCAGGCCAACTCATATCCCTTCATTTCCAAAACATCTGCGGAGAAACCTCTTTGAAAATCCTCTTGGGTTAAGTCACACGCGCCCTAACCCACTACTACATGCGTTGGAATGCTGGTAGGCCTACTACAACCCGCATTTACCTAACAAAGCACAAAAACAGGAAAGTTGCTGACGGGCCAAAAAGCTATGGGCCAGTTAACTGAAACTCCCAGCCATGCATGGCCGAGAGTTCATCCAAAACCCTAGCTCCTTCAAGCCTATAAAATAAGGGGTAGGGGTACTATTTGGAGGAGGAAAAAAGATAGCAAAAAAACTCTGCCCAATTGCCGAATCCATTTGTCCCAACCCTTTATCCTTTCCTCAAGCTTAAGGAGAATTAAAGAAAAGCAGTTGGAGGACAAAGAAGAGGAGGAGCCTAGGATCAGGATCAAGGAACGGTGGCCGGTTTCAACATTGATTGTAAGTTGAGTCATTTTGAATATAATAAAAGAATACTTTTCCCGTCCCAATGCATGAGTTATATGTGGTTTTTGTAATTTATGCTTAATTTCTAACCCTCAAGTAGAAAAGTAGCATGCATGCGTAGTGTTTTGTCTTGATTGCAGGTGAACTTTGGAAGGAGTAGCTCAAGTAAGCGGGTAAGGCGCAATGGAGGATCTACACCAAACATTAGTAAAAATGTTAGTAGTTCATTTCCATGCATGTATGTGAAAAAGGGGTTTGGAGTTTTGGGGTGGTAGGTTAAAAGTGATTTATTTAAGGTCATAATCTGCATGCAAGTCTGGCCCTAGCTTGCCAGTCCGTAGGGTATTATTTCCCAACAACAGAATTGGCGACTCCACTGGGGACAATACTCTTAGGGTTTTCAGATTTAATTGAGGTTTTTTGGGTAGTGTAAAGGATTAGATTTTTTGTTTCTTTGTTTTTCTGTTTTCTATTAGGTCAGAGCTAGCAGGGAACCTGGTTCTTTATACCAGTTTTTTCCTTGAATATTGCTTGACGGTAATTATCGGGACACACAGAGGTACACGTGGCCTGCAGAAGGCCTGCACGCGTGTAACCCGCGCCCTAACCTTCTATAGCCCACGTTTGAACGCTTTCTGTAGAGGTTTCAGTAGGGTGTAGGAGTCAGAGAGCTTGAGAGACAATCCTCCTCTTCCCTGTCAGAATTATACATTCTCAGGGGGCTTTCTGGAATCTATCTGAGTCTTGCTGGTTCATAGTCTTGTCTCAGTTTGCTTTATTGCATTTGGTTATTTCTTGCAGTTATTTTTCTTTTCTGTTAAGAAGAAGCATCCAAGCCTTCAGGAGACCCTGGTTATCAATACCAGAGGCCTCTTCCAGGTCTGGGCTGCCTATGTTTGGTTTTGTCTTAGAGTTTATACATACACGGGGCCTATGCAATTGCAAACCGCGGGTACCCGCGCGCTGTTTTAGGTCAGCACGTGTTTGAACGCGTGCTGTTTCAGTAACAGTAGCGAGCTTGGCAGGTTGCTTTTCAATCAGGGTGGGGCAGTCATCCCTTCTTGTGGTGAGAAGTGTTCCTCTCAGGGGTTTGGGTCTAGGGTTGCACAGTCAGTAGGTTAGGGCCTCTTACCCTTAGCCTGTTTTTCTTAGTTGATAGTTGATAGAAAAGATAAAAAAATAAAATAAAATTGTGTTTTATGGTTTTTAGACAAGCGTAAGAAGCAGTGCTTTCTCAATTTCCATTGTGTGTCTTTGCTCTGGTTCTTTGCGATCTGTGCTTTAAGACATAATTTTATTTTGTTTTCTTGGTTTTGTGCTTGTTGGTATTTTCCCTTTGTTGCTTCATTTAGCACTTAAATAAATGAAAAAAATATATTGCTTTTTCATTTTCTTCTTTGCTTGAAGATTGTGTTGTTGCATCAATAGCTAGGAAGAAGTATTTTTATTCATAAGTTTTGGCAGTGCATTTAGAGCATAAGTAGATCATAGTTGAGCGAAAATTCCTTTACGTTTGCTGCATGAAATCTTAGCAAAATTGAAAAGAAAAGAAGTCTTTCTTTGTGAAAAGTTGTTGATTTTTGCATTCAGTAAAAGTTTTTGTTTCCAACATTTTTTCATTTGTTTTTTGCTTTGAGTCTTTACACACCATCAATTTCACTTTCATACCTTGTGACGTAAAAAATCCCATAAAAGCAACGCTAATTTAAAATATATTAGACCTTTTGTTTGTAGGGTTCATACACTAGCTCATGACTAGGGCCTTGGAATAGGTTGGAGAGTAAACTCTCCAAGGCCACTCAAAACCAAACATTGGAGTCTATGATAGGAAGTGTAGAAGTCCAGTTTCGTGGAAGTTATCCGGGACCCCCCTCTAACACAGGGGCTAAACACGAGGTCGCGTAAGGAAAGGTAGCGGAGATAACCCCTCCAAAGCCGGACCAAGTGTAGTGGAGAACACATATCGAGGATTTGTTGAGGGATTCCATCGTTTGCATTTGCCATGGGGCTTTGTGCGTCTCAAATCCGTTCGAGGTCCTTAGTTGTCTTCCAGAACATTTGCTCTTGATACCCTTGATAGGTTTCGGGCTTGATACCCTGCTCATTGTGGTCTACCCGACTATCGACTGTACCCGCCTGGTGATTGTTCGCGTGCTGGCAAACTAGTTTCCAATCTTTTTTAGGGACATACACAGGTGACTGCAGGGGTATACCGCGGAACCTAGGACAGACATTGGGCCACGCTTTGCAGAGTATACCCAGAGGGTGCTTCTGTTTTTGAGTTTCACTTGCACCGGTAAGTTGCTCTAGTGTTGGTTGTTGTAACTGTTCTTCAAAATAGTTAGTGATTGCTTGTTTTATCTTTTAGGGGCTTCTTTTTAGTGTGTGTTACTGTTTGAACGTGTAGAATACCTTAGCGTGTCTTGGATCTTCTCACACAGTGGAGGATCCCGAGATCCACCGGTCACGAAGGCTTTTGGGTCTGCCGCCGGTTATACTGGAGCCACCCCCGCCACCATTGAGGCAGAAGCTAGACCAACAAGGGTCTTTCGAAGCAACTGGGTTACAAACCATTGTGCCCGAACAACTCCCAGAGGAATCAACCGCCAATCTTGGTTTGGTTGAAACCCCAACCACTGATAGTTGGCCGCAATTTATTGTGCTAATTCAATTTTACGAACGCCTCTCATTGCCTCACACAGTTATGGAACCAAACACTGTTACTTCCTCTGGGAATTTTTCCATTCCCACCACTGTTGCTACCATAAGAGAAGCATCTCCTAACTTGCTTTCGTCGGTCCGAGACACTACGGTCTTGGCCGCAACTACGTCGCATAGTGGACCGACCCCATCTATCGTGGCGGCCACACCTCCCTTCACACCTAGTGCGACAGGCCCTTCGTTCTCATATGGTATGCCTAGTTTAGGTACAAGTCCTGCACTCACTCACTCCACTTTACAGACTTTGGGTCTGGGGGCAAGGAGCTCTAATGCTCCTCTGCAAGGTCAAATTGGGGGCATTCATGTCCCTTTTAATGCTTTTCCTTACGCTGGAGGTCATATCTCTCCTTCGTCCCCTTCGCTTGGTGGTCTGCATCAGCAGTCCACCGGGCAACCTGCACACACGAGTTCATTTGGAGATGGGAGTCAAGGAACACCTGCGCAAACTATGCCGGTAGGTTCATCACCATTTGTTTGGAACATGACGTTTGGTAACAACACTTTCGCATCCACTGCTCTCCCATCCGGGGGCACTCCCATCTTTGGACAGTCTACTCCGGCGCAAGGTACTATTCCTACGCTGGGGGCACATATAGCAGGACTTTGGAACTGAGGACAAGGATCCGTTCCTTTCTATGGAATGTCGTTCTGGGGTAATTCTTTCCACAGTCAATGGAACCCTGGACAGACTTCTATGCCTCTCCCATCGGGACCGGCATGGGGTAATCCTTCCCAAAGTCCGTCAAACACGATGAATGGCCAACATCCTATGTCCTTTATGGGGAATCAACCAATGATGTCTCCACAGATGCAAAATCCTTACGCTGGTCAGGGCCATGGTTTCTACCAGAATCCGGGCCAGTAGCCAAACTTTTCCTGGCAACCTGGTGCCAGTCAAACTCCAGGACCCTTTTTCCCAGGCTATTAGCAGCAACCCAAACTATCATTCCTGGCGACGTTACACTTTCCCGATTTGACAAGGTTGTTAAATGATCCTATTTGTCACGATCCACGTTGGCCTCCTATGCCAACGAAGTTGCCTTCAGACATTCCAAAGTTCGAGGCTAAGCCTAACAAAGATCCAGGTGATCACGTGACTACTTTCCACCTTTGGTGTTCATCTAACTCACTGAAAGATGACTCCGTCCAGTTGCGATTGTTTCAACGCACTCTTATTGGGAGTGATGCGAAATGGTACATTGAGCTTGATCGCTCACGATATTCTTCTTTTGGCGAACTGGCTATGGCCTTCCTTAACCATTTCCAGTTACCTGTGAGATACGACGCGGGCACAGAGCTGCTTGCCAATTTCGAACAGACGACAACAGACCATATCTCTGATCATATCCAAGAGTGGAGACGCCGAAAGAGTCTAATCAAAGTACTAGTTCCTCCAACATTCCTGCTTGAGTGGTTCCTTAAGTCTTTAGTACCGCAATTATCAAAAGACATTGCAACTTTTGGGGTTTTCTCCAAAGAAGATGCCATCATGAGGGCTCAACAGTTTGAGCTTATCTATTCTCAGTCTGGTTTATTATACAACATCCTGCCGGATGCTCCACGATCAATACTAGTTAAAACTAGACAGAGAGCTGGGCCACATGCCGATGGTATTGTTGGTTCAGCACAAACTAAGCCCGCTGAGAAATTGACAAAGCAATTGCAACAGTTATCTATACAACACTCAGTGGCCAGCCAGTCTACTACTTTGGCTACTCCTCCTACCCAAACGTCGGAAGTACACTCCGTGCAGATGACTAACCCAAAGGCCAACCAACAACCTGAAGGGAAGAAAAAACAACATAAGAAGGGTAAGGGGGAGAAAAAACCCACTGATAATGCTAGTGAGGGCACTATGGAAAAGCGGAAGGTGAGGTATCCGTGCAACTTGTGTGCGGAAGACCACCCGACCCATCTATGTCCTCGACTTGCAGAGGCCCAGAAGTTTGTCACACAACAACAACAAGCCGTGTTGACTAATCCCTTTCAGCATGGGAAAAATTTAACTCAAGCCTCTACAAGTGCCGAAGAGGGTAGCCAGGAAACCTGCCCTCCTCCAAATAGTTCCTCAACCGTGAACGTATATATGGTTAGGGGTGATGCTTTAATAATGACTAGAGCACACGACTATAGTAAACCAAGCCCTCTGAGAAGGGTAAAGAAGCTGAGATCCCATCTCTTCCTCTACAGATCGAGAAGAAGTTGGGTGAAAAAATGACACGCATCCCAAAGGGTGCATTTAAGAAAGCTTCTGACAACCCAAACGTAAGGGCCGCCCAAAATTACTCTGTGGTGGAAGATTTATCACAAACCCCTTGTGCGATGTCCGCTTTGGAAGTCCTCCAAAGCTGCCCTGCTCAGAGGAAAGCCTTGTTGACTTCTTTAGGCTCTACTGAGACCTGTAAACCGGGTACCATCATGTTAGATATGACCGACTTAAAACCTCGTCTGCCTTACCACATCGCATTTCAGATAGTAGTGGCTCATCCCACAAAAACTTTTACACGGAATATCTTCTGCACGGTGGTCGACGAGGGCGCTTCGACTTGCGTTATGTTGCTAGCATGTTGGAAAGCCATTGGTCAACCCGCTTTGTCTCCATCACCTACTCTCCTCACTGCGTTCGACGATCGTTCTTTCCGACCACATGGCATCATTCCTTCCTTCCCTGTGCAGTTAGGCGGGAAGACCGTGTGCATTGAAGTAGAGGTAGTTGATGCTCCCCTCGAATATAACCTCTTGTTAGGTAGGAGTTGGAATTATGCTATGCAAGATGTGGTCGCTATAGTTTTCCGAGTCTTGTTGTTTCCACACGAGGGTCGGATAGTGACCATTGATCAATTGTCCTTCTCTAGACCTGACCCAGCTTTGGGGGCATCCACGGTTCCCATGATTGATAATCCTCAGCCCGGTGTCATTAACGTAGGAGTTGGTTTGTACCCATCCTTGATGGGTACCTTTGATTACCCACCTCCTCATAACGATGTCAAGTTTATATTGAATCACCACAAGGCTGAGATTTTTCACGTTTCGTCGTTCTGCATGACTTACTTTGAGGATCCGTGGATTCTTCCTTCCCCATCATCCACGATGGATGAGACAGGGAACTGCGGCATGTCCATGCCCTTGTCGGCTGCTGAAGTAGCATACTCTTTAGTCCAACAAGCTTAAGCTAACCCTGATCCGACTCCCGCACAAGAGTTGGATCCACTTCCAGAGCCTTTTTGGGCTCAGGGTTCTCTTGCTACCACCGATTCGTTAGACTTAGTCTTGCCTTCTGATGAAGTAGTAATTGAAGCAATGACTAGTCCGGACAAACCTTGGGACGATCTTCATCACATATCATATTTCCTCCCAGAGTTACACCAAATTGAGGCAGGAGAATTCGCTATCACCATGACGGGAGATCAACCATGTCCTATTAATCTCTTAGCTATGCAAAAAATTTATGCTGAGGGAAATATGACGACTATCGCTGAAACTATACCTATCAATATCTCCAGAACCCCTGGCGTCATAGACAATGTTTTCATCGGAGCATACAACTCCCCCGAGGAGATGCCAGGCATTGACCCCCAAAGAGTCTATCATGCTCTAACTTTGTTGTTTTTCAAGCTCGCTTTGAGATCCAAAAGCAACATCCGGCGAGACTGCATTTATGCTTTTCGATCTCATCCGGATTAACTGAGAAAAATAACCATTATGGAGTCTTCTTTAAGCCCTTTTCATACTTCTTAAAGATGAAAAGATTGCCGAGTGACCTTGTTTCTTCACACTCGTTAAATTGGTCCAGAAGAAAGTTCCTTAAATGAGTCTTCTTTTAAGCCCTTTTCAGACCCTTTAAACATGAAAAGATTTCCGAGCGATCTTGTGACCTTTCACGCTCGTTAAACTGAAATTTGAAGTCACGTCTGTCCGGCGGTAGTTTACCCCTTTTTCGGTCCGGAAGGTCAACTGTACGAACAAAGGAATACTCTATTGAATTTCCATTCTTTAGAAGAGTATCCTCAGGTATAATTTTATTCCTTTTTCGGGCCTGAGGGACTAAATTTACGAAAAAGAAACCCCCCCCGGAGTCTATAGTTAAGCTCTTTTCAAACTCCCTAAAATTGAAAAGATCGCCGAGTGACCTTATTCTTTCACACTCGTTAAAATGGTCCAGAAGAACATTCCTGACGAAGTCCATAATTAAGTTTTTTTTAGACTCCTTAAAAGTGAAAAAATAGCCGAGTGATCTTGTCCTTGTCACACTCGTTAAAATGGTTTTGAAATGACGTCTAATCGGTGCTAGTTTATCCCTTTTTCGAACCGACTAGACTATTGCTAAAAAAGGTACCCGAGTGGAGTTTCCTTTTATGCTTTTTCAGACTCTCTAAATATGAAAAACCACCGAGCTTACCTTCTCTGGGCTCGTTAAACTTACATCGAAGGACGTTACCATTGTGTGTTCTATCAACCGCATTTGCATACCTTACCCATCAGCCTTGTAACAGTTTGCTTCTACGTCTTAACACCTTTGGCCACTGGAGGATTTTTCCCAAGTATCATTTCCCCAGAACATCAGTATTGTCACTGTACCTTGAGCTTGTATGTTTGCAGTACTCATTCCTCCATTGTAACGTAATATTCCTTTATTCTTTTCCAAAAACTATCAAAAAGAACAAAAAAATCAAATATACCCCAAAAAGAGGATGGGAAAAGTATTTTCTTTATTGGCAGCATAATGAGTCGCCCTTGGATGAAGCACATCTGTCCGTTTGATCATCAAACTATGGGATGTAGTACGACCTTAGGAATCTTTTTCTCGCTATATAGAGTTTTTTCCTCCATCGTTTGGTTACTCTTCCAAACATATGGAGAGTTTGCGTTGCCTCTTGCTTCGTAGACTTATGATTAACATATATGCTGCTTGAGTCTTATCACTTGTCGTGCTATCATCCAAGGGAAGTTTGTCACTAAGCCTGAGTCGACCCCTCTGCAATATGTCTCTTGTCCGCTACCCGGCCATCCTGAACGTCCAATCGAGTCTTTGTTCGAAATCACTGAAGCCTTCAGTCCGATCATCAAGATTATCAAGTCCCTAATTGACGACCGTCAAAGACCTCTGGGTAGTGCAATCGTACACTCATATTACACTCCTACCCGAGTTTAGAATATTTTGAAGTTGTTTCTCGAGCTCTGAAGTACAACCATCAGGCCGAATCATCTTCTGGGAGATGGATACTTTATATGTATATCTTTCTGATTTCGAGATGTAGCTCCGCTGTGTATTATTCGTGGCTACTCTTTATAGTTATTTGACATGGATCTACAGTGTATTTGATTGGTAGCCATGGTTCTAGTTTATCCCGAGCATGGGTATGCCCACCTTGGTGAGACATTTGTTTTTTTGCAGATGGTACCTCCTGGTTCCTGATTCTTGGGCTCACTCATTCAACATATCAGTACAAATTGGTAAAGAATTGGTAATGTGTTTCGGCCATCAGATGATCTTCTGACCTCACACATTAGGGGGCATCTGTTATAACCCTAAATTGCACCACACATGCTTACCTGGCATCAGGCCAACTCATATCCCTTCATTGCCAAAACATCTGCTGAGAAACCTCTTTGAAAATTCTCTTGGGTTAAGTCACACGCGCCCTAACCCACTACTTCACACGTTGGAACGCTGGCATACCTACTACTGCATGCATTGGAACACTGGCAGTCCTACTACAACCCGCGTTTACCTAACAAAGCACAAAAACAGGAAAGTTGCCGATGGGACAAAAAGCTATGGGTTAGTTAACTGAAACTCCCAGCCATTCATGGCCGAGAGTTCATCCAAAACCCTAGCTTCTTCAAGCCTATAAAAGAAGGGGTAGGGGTACTATTTGGAGGAGGAAAAAAGATAGCAAAGAAACTCTGCCCAATTGCCGAATCCATTCATCCCAACCCTTTAGCCTTTCCTCAAGCTTAAGGAGAATTAAAGAAAAGCAGTTGGAGGACAAAGAAGAGGAGGAGCCCAGGATCAGGATCAAGGAACGGTGGTCGGTCTCAACATTGATTGTAAGTTGAGTCATTTTGAATATAATAAAAGAATACTTTTCCCGTCCCAATGCATGAGTTATATGTGGTTTTTGTAATTTATGCTTAATTTCTAACCCTCAAGTAGAAAAGTAGCATGCATGCATAGTGTTTTGTCTTGATTGCAGGTGAACTTTGGAAGGAGCAGCTCAAGTAAGCGGGCAAGGCGCAATGGAGGATCTACACCAAACATCAGTAAAAAGGTTAGTAGTTCCTTTCCATGCATGTATGTGAAAAAGGGGTTTGGAGTTTTGGG
This sequence comes from Picea engelmannii, assembly GCA_009831015.1. Classification (NCBI taxonomy): domain Eukaryota; kingdom Viridiplantae; phylum Streptophyta; class Pinopsida; order Pinales; family Pinaceae; genus Picea; species Picea engelmannii. The sequence goes on along the minus strand of ML779828.1, from coordinate 9,747 downwards.
TTGGTAGGTTAAAAGTGATTTAATTAAGGTCATAATCTGCATGTAAGTCTGGCCCTAGCTTGCATCAATATAATAATGGATTTCTCATGGAAAATGTAAAGCAATGTCAAGCAAGATTGAGCAAATAATAGGCTGAAGACTTTGTGAAGAATCCTGATACAATTGATGCTTGAGGTCTCCATTTGTCCATCAAACTTTGTGGATTATCTTCATGCAAATTTGGAGCAAGTGTATGTGTGTGTTGGAACAAAGGACCACCGAAAGGGAACTTGCGACATCAAGGCACTTTGGTTGTATCTTCCACTTTTATTGGATATGATACAACGACATGTTTCTTTCCCATAAAATCATTAGTGTTTTATTACATACTCCTTGATCACATGTTTAGGTTTCCATTGAATCTATAATTGGTGCTTTCACTTTGGTTGGTTTGTGTTATTGTAGATATGATATCACAAGAGAACCAGAGTGAAGCAAGGACAACAGAGATAAAAGGAACTGATATATAAAGGTATGTCATACAATCCTTCTTGGGTGATAAATTCAATGGTAGAAACCTAGGGAAAGCGCCATGTCCTGTCTGATTTTTTTCTAGATCCAGGTGGATCTAGGGAGATTAGTTTATGTCTGCATTCAACGATTTATCCAATAACAAAGGATCAAACCTCTCATGCTAAAGTTTGCACAAGGCATTGCTATGAGAAACAAGAGATTATGGAAAACATGATGGTCGAAAGTTGTCCAACTTGTACAGCCTGGTAATATCATAAGCAATTCTAGTTGCGAGGACATGATTAGGATATTTTAAATCCTTAATTACAACTTGGTGAGGTGAAACAATTACGGTTTTAACTTCACTTGAATGAGTGATTTGATACACTCATATAAGGTTGTAGGAAATACTTAGAACAAATAATACATCATTGAAATGACCATTATCTACTTCAATTGTTCCATACCCTACAACACTAAGATATATATCATCACCAACACATACTTTCTTGGTGTTACATTCATTACAAGAAAAACAATATGGCTTTATCCTTAGCCATATTATAAGATGCTCCAGAATCAATAAGCCACTCATAATAATAAGAAGTAGAAGTTTCAATGAAGGAGAAATTGGAAGCAAAAAGTGTATGTCCATTAGAAGAAGAAGAAGAAGAAGAAGAATAAGAAGAAGAAGAATATGAATCAATATCGATGTTGTGCTTCTTCATTGTTACTTCTAAGGCTTCCATATTTTTAAAATTTTTGGACTCCACATGACCATATTTCCCACAAAATCTGCAATGCCTGTCAGTCTTTTTATTTTTAGATTTTGCTTATTTGTCACCATTAGGAGATAACGTTGGTTGAAAGGGTTTGGGACCCTTGTTTTTCTTATTTTTGTGGAAATGATGTTTCTTCTTGGGTTTTTTGGATTTATCTTTTTGTTGGGCCACTAAGGCTTTGTTGGAGGTACCTGCAGTTGTTGATTACTCCAAGTTGCACAAGTTTCTCTTTCTCTCTAATCAAAGCATAACATAAAGAACTAATAGTTGGATCTTTATAGGCACTCAATACAGAATCTCTAGTGGAATAAAAAGGTAGATACAAAGACATACTATGCACTACCAAGATTAGAAAGGATAATATAGATGCATCAATCTTCCTTCAGATCTATTTTTCATTTTATAATTAAAAGTCTAAGTGTTTTGAACTTAGATAAATAATCTTCAATGAAAGAAAAATCATTACGAATTAAATTCATTAACTGTTTTTCTATCTGGTGGGCTTGAATAATATTATGTTTACCAAACATAGCTTCAAGCTTATTCCAAGTTGCATCGGAAGCATCAATTCCTTGAAGGTGAAACCTTAAATCATGAGAGATGGACATTCTGATTAGTCCATGTGCTTCATCACTCTTATTAACCCATTTGACTCTCTTTTCATTATTAGTTGGTTCTAGTTCTTTTCCTAAGGTAATCTGGTACAATCCCTTACTTTTTAATACATCTTCCATATTTGATTTCCATGAGAATTAGTTGGTACTAGTAAGAAAAAGATGATTGGGAGATTCCATATTCAAATGTGTAGAAAAAAGATGAAACTGATGGTATATATGGAAAGATATTGAAAAAATTGGTTGTTTAAAAAAAACCACACTGAAAACGGACTTCAGATGTGAAAGTTATGCCCTTTTGAAAAAAAACATAAACATTAACCAAAAAGACACGTGGCAAGTAGAAGTTGGTTCACATGGTGATGGTCCTCCTTATCTAACTTTTCCTATAAGATCACTTTTAAATAAGTTACTTTATGAAGTGACCCACTTTTATAAAATAAGCGTGAATCACATTTACAATAAAGTTACTTTATAAATGAAAGTTGCATGTAAAAAAATAACTTAAAATAAAATATTAAAATTATTTAATAGTGAATCACTTTTATAATTAAGTGAAATGCACTTTACAATGAATGCATGATTTTTTTTTTTAAAGTAACAAAATAGAGACCTAAACTTAAGCCGTCTTTCTAAGTAAAGTAACTTTCAACCAAGTGAGCTAGTGCAAAAAACATTATAGTCTTAATGCATCACCCCCTCTCTAATACCTGAATACATATAATTAATCATGATTAGTTATTTCCATGCAATGCCATGTAAATATTGTAAATGCATTATTGTTTAATTGTAAATGCCAAAATTGACTGTGGGGTGAAGCCTTAAAGTATTGGCCATGATATCACTAGTGGAATGAGAGGATGCCCTAATAAACTAAAGGAATTCAAGCCTTATTCATATTAATTCCCTTAGCCCTGATTTCAAGACAAATAAGTTAATGAGGGATGTTGGTAGTTGAACAACCAACCACCCTAATGAATGGAAGTATGGAGGGCTGTTAGAAGGGATAGGAAGTTGTCATCTAGAGGATAATAGGAAAGATCACCATGGGTTGCTAGGATTGACTTACAATTTTCCTTCTGACAGAAGAAATAAAAGGATAGGTTGAGAAAGTGCCTAAGTCATGCGTGCAAGAAAATCACATGAGGTTATATAGAAGGAGGACATATAGAAAGAAAACAAAATACCTTGAGAGAGTTCAGATTGAGAAGAAGAGGGGACTAACTATCAAAAACACAGAGGGATGGAAAAATAGCTTGAACTCTGAATCTTGGGTCCCAAAAAACTTGACCTGAGCTAAGAGGGTCGCAAGCTTGATGTTAGGAAGGCATATGATAAACCTTGAAGAGGCCTAGGCTAGGTGGGTGTAAGGAAAATCTCTACCAATATTAGAGTGAAGGAGAGTGACCTTCAAATATTACTGAGAACCTGAGAGATATTCCATAGTGGTATCATGGCTTGGCATATGGGTGGTTAGAATGCTAAGAGTGAATGGATCCGAGCCTATAGTTCGGTGGAAAGGTGAATATATAGTCAGTTGGTTCGCTACAACTTGTAACTAGATAAGTATCCCATAGACTTTGTGTAATAGAATTGGAATGCATGATTGAATGCATGTACTTGTGCTATAAATATACATGCTTGATTTATAGTAATGATGTTTTTTGTATTGGAAAACTCCTTCATTTGAGTGACGATAGGATGACAATAACGGTGCATGTCCTGCATAGTTGAATACAATCATCTTGTAATGTTATGAGATAAAAAGAATGAGCTTAATTTTATGGTTCACGTGTGCTCAATATTATATATGTATATATATCCATCGTTGTGATGGACAATCCATGAAATGAAAATCGGATTATAAGTTAATATTTGAATGTAAAGTACTGAGCCAAAGGAGGTGATATAACTCCCCTTCATAGTCAAAGGGAATTGTTGGCAGTGCTATGTATGAGAGGACAAAGAAGGTTGTAAACTATATGTTCTTCCCCTTGGATAAATTGGCGGGCTCACAAGACCTTCGATCCTCATTTGAGTGCTTGATGACAGGGTTGTGCTTGTTGTGGATAAGCAAAAGAGCCCAAAGAAAAATCCTTAAATTGACTAAGTCATGAATCAAATTAAAACCCATGTTTTGAGATCGAAGGAACCACAACCGTTGGATCGACAGAGAAAATAGATCCAAACCCTTCATTGGAGTAGGTTATAATCCCTGTAGAGAATGTACCTGAGTCAATATGGACCGTTAATCGGAACCAAAGCGAGAACGGATCATGGGAACCCATCGTAGGATGATGTTCATACTAAGTTGTGGATCCAGAGGAGTTTCACTCTCAAGGAGGATATTTCGAGGGAATATCTGGAACATTAATCCGAGATTAACCCATGATTAACCTCTATCAAAGATCATTGTGGTCTATTTTAAGAAATATTTGGAAGAGATGTAACATTAGCATGATGTTCCATGTTGACCTGGAATGCCAATGTGTCTAGAGGTTGATAGGTGTCAGCCTATGAATGGAAATAGGTAATTGGCCGATGGGTTGAGCGCAGTCCCTTTGGGTGAATTAGGTCTTAGAACTTTGTTTTAACCTTGGCCATCATATATAAAGGTTGAAATATATCAAGCGTTGATCGTAGATGATCCTTCAGAGTATCCCATAGTTAGATTGGGATGAGACTATGAATTTACCGTAGCCATTGATCTGTTGGGGAAGAATTCAGAGTGATCATGATTGTCCATCAAAATTGGACATTCAGAGTGATTTGATCCACTGGGATGAAAGTAATCTGAAGGTAGGACATCGAGGATAAATCCTAATCATCCATTAGACCTAGTTAGAAGTAATCCTTATCGTATATCTTGGTGGTCCTTCATAAAGAAGCCAAGAGGAAAATGGTGTTATGTTGACGCGGATGACGTCACTCCACCAATGCCTAGAGGATAGGTGTCAACACCTAGAGAGATGTGCCGAGTGCATTTGTGGGGATGTGCATGTCACGTGGAGTACACGTGGAGGACAACTTGTTGTGTAGTGGTAATGCCACATGTAGAAGTCTTGTGGAATTGTAAAAGAATGATTGTGACACAAGGTGTGTGCCATGTATCTTTCTAGCATGTTTTGGGGGGTAACATGTGTCTCCCTAGGAGTGGTTCAATACCGAGACCAAAGGAGCTATGAGATAGAGTTTTGACCATTGATCTACTCGAATAGGAAGATATTTGAGAGGATATATCGATCTTCCTTCAGGGAAGGTCGTTCGAAGTGATCACGTTGCAAGGAAAGGATTAAATCCAATGGGAAAGCCCTGAGAGTAAACCTAGATCGTTGATATTCCAAGGTTATGGGATTTCACTAATGACTTGGATCATCAATATTTAGTGGAGGGCCTAAAGAGATGATGTGGATGGAACCATGTGTTAAATTGTAGGAGGTGCCACATGTCGAGCACAGGAGATGCCAAGTGGCATAGTGCAATGGAATCTGTGGGTGCACTTATGTGGGATATATGAGCACCACATGTTAGGTGGCGAGAAAGTCACATGTCACACAAAGGTGGTGATACATGTCAAAAGGATTTGGCATGAATGATAAGCCCCGATGAAATCATATATGTTTCTCGGGAAAGGCCCATCATAGTGGTTCACGTCACCAGGGCGAGTGACACATGATTGAGGGACCCCAAGAGGAGATCACAATTGTAGATATTTGAGTGGGTAATATGTGACGATAGTCATCGATCTTCCATAAGATCCACCAACCTAAGAAACAAAGGGTTGAAATCATGAATGATGTAGGATGTCGATGAGGAAACCAGAGAGACCTTGGGATGACATATGTCAATAATCAATTGGTTGACAAGATGAGAATGGTCCAGTTGGTCAGAATAACCTTATACCATTGAAAAAATCTCACTCATTGGACAAGAAAATTGTAAGAGCATATATACCATCCATTCAAAAAAAAATTGTTGGAGATAGAGGAAGGAATATTCCTTGATACCCTAACTTCAGAGCAACAAAACTTCCCGACCCTTTCAAACATTGAATGAACAATATTGAAAGGAAATATTCTTTGATGTTGTATCTATCAGAGGTAAGAGATGAGTGAATATAGGGAAGGCCTGAATGCTAATAATTGTAGGATTATGTGGATGAAAGTTCCACATAGAAAAGTGAGGTGAGTGCCCCACTGGTGTCTTGTTGATGCCACATCAAATGGCATGGGAGATGAGGTTCCGCGTGGCAGTAGGGTAGATATTGACCATGAAAAAATGAGGAATTAGGAAAGCCATAAATTCCAATCCAGAGCTTGGATTTGAGCCTGGTAAAAATTGTTAGAAATATCTCGACGAGTAGAATATGATGGAGACCTCGAGAAGAGGGTTTTCTATGGTTGAGGGAAAGCGAAAAATTAATACCCCATCCCTTAAAAAGGTACTTAGGGGGTCAGGTTTGTTACACTTAAGAAGGAGGATTATGGGTGTTGTTTTTGTTGTGGAAGACGGCCTTGGAGCACGTGCTCATAAACAAATATTTGCATGCATTCACACTCACATAGAAAATTACTTCTTGACAATAACAAGGGTTAGATCTTGGTTATATTACCCAGACAATGAAAAAGTTACCTCTATTTTTTATTTGCCGAGATCGTATAGAGAACACAACAAAGAGAATACACAGACAAGAAAACCCTTTCTACTATGCTTTTGATTTTCTGAGATGGCATCGAGCACATGGAAAAGAGAATATGTAGATTGAAAATAATAGAAACCTAGAAATAAAAAATAGAAAACCTAAATATTATCTCTGTAAAAAATAAAAGGTTGTATTCAAGATTTATACCTCCGGATCTGATTGAAATAGCCGTATCTTGTGTAAACATAAAACTTTTCGATTGAACTTAAAATAGTTTCTAGCTAAAATGAGCACTCTAGATGTAATGGAACAATCCTCCCAGTCTAGAAATGTACGGAAATGGTAGAAACCATAGATGAAACAACACAACTTCATGATCTCGATCTACAATGAGAGTGGGTCTTCAAATTCCATCTGATACCATGTTTGAAAACACATGTATTCTAATAGAGGACAAACAAATTCATTAACCACTCACAAAAATATATCAAATATCAACAAAATGATGTTTTTACATGGTAAAACCCCTACGGGGAAACATCCATGACCCCAACCAACGTGGCCACTTGGAACAACTTTTTAATGCAAAAGACAATATAATAAAAAGATTTACATGAGAGTTTCTCACAATTGATCATCGAAAAATGAACCTCCATGCTATTTAAATATATATCATGTACCAATCAAGTGTTAAGACATGGATCAATGTAGTTGTTAAGATCTAGGATAATATGAGTCGTCGTATCACTCTATGTCAAGTGTAACATCCCTGACCATCCATGGCGGGCCACACTACAACAGAGAACTCTTTCTGTTCTCTCTCTGTGGAACATACTGTAACATACCCAACATCTAATTGAGCTATGCCACATAAATTTTTCGAACTGTATGCAATTAAATTATATAAAGGAAGATCTCTTGTGGAATCATTTATGTATAAAACATAAACATACAAATACATATGTAAATACACGGATTCACACTGAAATAATAGAAAACGTATACATGCAGCATATACATGCAATACCCATAAAAATAAACACAGATATAACCACACATATGGTAACCCATAAAAATACACATGTAAATAACAACGCAACATGTAAATTTATAACACAATTGACACTTATCTTGGTAAGAATGTCACCAACTGCGTGCAGAAATTCCATGAACCTCCCAGCCTTAGAACGCACTCCTCACCACTCTCAGCAGTGGGTCACCTCTGAGATGGGACTAAACTCCACTCGGGTAAAGGGATTCCTAACCAGGCTAATGGCTCATGGACCACAGGAAAGACTCCGTCATAGGTGTTCACTCAACAAACAGCCTACAGTCCCTCATTCCCCACATTCTTGTCCCACCCCATGAAGTGTGCCCCTTCTCTTCTCAATAGTCCTTCGGCTTCCCCACTTCCCTTCTGGGCTTTAGCAATAGGCCGGATAGGAAGTCTCATATCACTGCAGCTGCACTTCAACACCTTCTGGAAATCAATTACAAACAATTCTCTCACCCAGAGAGAAGTTTCTCACGGGCCTAAAAACCCACCTCTTCAATATCCCATGGGCCTGACAACCCGCTTCTTCAGTCCAACTCCCAAGCGAAACAATTGCACAAACATATATGGCTATGGATACAATTCCGGTACAGTGAAATGAATGTCTGAAAGATAACTGACTGTGTGAGTGAAAATGGTCATGGAGTCATGGATGAATGATGGTTGCCTAATGGAAGAGTGTGTGGAAATGAAATAAGTCCCAACAATATGTATGCATGTCCCCAACTTTACACTTGTCATGTTAGGAGCTACTTTGGCCCACTTGGCCCCAACTTTAGAACTTGGATAAAATAATTATCCATACTTTATATTTTAAGAAATATTAATATAATATTCCTTTTTGGCTTAATCTCCCTAGCTTAGCCCTTTTCCTTAAATTTTAGGCCCCTCTCTTTCCCTAACTAGTGGAGTTTAGTCCCCCATCTCTTTTATCATGCTCGGTCTGCGCGCAGTGATGCATTTTATATTAATTATGAGACATATACAAGAATAGGCGCACTGGTCTTTAAAATCTAGGCTCTCCGGCCTAATCAAAACATAAGCATCCTATATTATAATAACTAGCTCACCAGCCTATAAAACACAACATATACACAAAGGTTCACTGGCCTCAATATCGCGTGCACTTAAGATGCTGCACACAGTATCCTAGAATGTGCACACTTCATCAATTTACAGTGCGGTACATGCACGCACTATGCCATGAAAGGTGCATACAAAATTATATCAAACAACTCACCATCTTAAGTACATTTACATTTATATTTACAATTGGGTTCAGCCTAGGGATATTACAATCCCCTCCCCTTATTTTATGCACTGTCCTCCCTGCATCATGTACACACATACAACGAAATTTTCAAAAATCCTCAAAAAGATGCGGGTATTCTACCTGCATTGCATCCTCATGCTCCCAAGTAGCATCCTCAGGACCATACCAGGTCGATTGAACCTTTACAAGCCCTATGGCGCGACTCCGAAGCTATTTGATTTTTGTTTGCACTCTTTTCGTCGATGTGTGAGCAAAAAGTGAGTGCTTACATGCCTAGTTGGGCTCTGCTAGTCATGACAGCTGTATGTAAAGAGGTTAGAAAGAAAACAATGGAGCTATTAACAAGAATTAAACAAAAACTAAAAGAAAACATGAGCATAATGA
>ML779827.1:887743-900149 GCA_009831015.1 Picea engelmannii | reverse complement strand
ACGATCTCAAAAAAAAAAAAAAAATCTTGATCATTTTAAGACCCTCTTAGCTTGCACAAACAAAAGGCGTTGTAATTTTAGGGATATGTTGACTTTGATAATTTAAAAAAATATTAAATTAATATTATAAATTTCCAAAAAATACACCACACAAGAAAAATGGGTTCTCTACAACTATACATGTTTTTTGAATGAAATTCCATCGTTAAGGTACTCAACACCTGCACGAACAAAAACATATACCTTATATTTTGTTAGAAAAATAAGACACTATTGTTAGAAAAAATCAAATTTGACATAGTTCTTTACAATTTATATGAATAAAAGTTGTACATTCATAAATCTAATTCAATTTCCTACATTTCATCTTCTTACACCATATTCAAATTCATTGTAAAAGTACCTTGAATAATCCCTCCAACTTAAGAGATTGTTGTTTTTCCAGGTTTGCATTGCCACTAACGCGTCATGAGAGACCATCATTAGCTTGCACTCACCTGAGAACCACGATCCCCTTATTCCATTTTTATGAGTGTAATACTTGTATGAAGCATTTCATTCCATCTCCTTCTTTCTCAATGTGCAATCATTTAGTATTGTTATCTGAATGTTATTGTTTGTGTACAAGACTGATTTATGACTGCTTCGTTTTGTCTTTCATGTTACCTATACTCTATATATGGTCCTCGGGATCCCAATCCTAGTCCATTAGGATGAACACATTTCTTATGTTTTGTTTAAGTATCACGATTATTATGTAATGTTGATTTGGAATACATTTTATTTGAGCTTGAAAAATCAAATTGTATTTATTATTTAAACTCCACAAAGATTCTAGAGCTCATATTTTTGTGGTTTCTGACTTTTATGTGAGTATGAAATATTGAGAATGAGTTTCCTTGAGACGAATGTCACAAAATCATTTGAAGTTCTATGAAAAGGGGTCATATTTTCTACTTTGTATTATGTTTGTAATACTTCAAATTTGTTGCTTTCTCTTGCTATAGTATGGGAAATGGTTATGAGAGAATAAGAATAATTATGTTTTCCTTCCTTATGATTGAAAAGTTTCTCCTTAATCTTTTCTTTGGTTGTTCCACTCGTGGGTATTAATTTTTATGAATGAAAAAATTGAATGCTTATAAAACTTGATATAATTGTTATCTGAGTGAGAAACGGAGGAGCACCATCTCTATAAAAATGAAGAGGGTATCTCTAATTCCAATGAAAATGTCCTATGAGGTTGTCTTTTATCCTTGATGGGAAAAGAGATCATCAATTCCACCCAATTTTATTTCCAGAGAGGTAAAGAACATAGAGGAATTAATGTGTTAAGAATAAATTTTCCACCATCTTAGGTTTTTGAATTGGTTTACTATTTCCAAATCATTTCTCATGGAAACAAAGCAATGCTTCTATAATTTTATTTGTGTTTCCACTCTTCAATATCATGAGAAAGATTTTCATGACATGAAATTATAAAAATAATATTATTCAACAATAAGTATCTATTTTTTAAGTATAAGTCATCTATTTTCTAAACATTGTAATTATTTTGGTTGACATAACTGTAAATATTTTGGAGTGTCATTTATAACCTGAAAGAGTAATATTGTTTCATGTTCATTGCATTCATGATTAGAGTGACATGAATGTGAATAGAGGTTACCATGTCTAGTTCAACCAAGCTCTTGGTCCTTATGAAGGTGGCCCTCATTTTCATCCTACAGTTAACTTGATTATCACAAAATTCGTAGGATTTGGGAAAGTGTGAAGCATGTCTCTTCTTATGACCTAAACTTATATTTTTTTTCTCATTTAACTTAATCTATATATTTGAAAAGAGATAAATGAATCATTTGCTTATAACACAGATTTGTGAACTATGGATCTTAAAAATGATTGGTTAGAGATACTTTAATCCAAAGATATTTGAAATGACTAAGACATGTATGTACTTTTATAGGAATTTTTATTTAAGATTTTTTTTTAAATGAGTTAATCGATTTTAGAGTAAATATTCTTAAATTCCAATGAAATTAGAAACATCTCTAAATTGTTTTTTCTTTTTCATAATATTATCTTTTCAACTTTTATTATTAAGTGAATGATAAAGTTAGTGTTCTCCCAACTCAATAATCATATATAATGTTCTTCCTGTGTGTTCTAAAGCATTAGATCTAGAACAAAGTAATAAGATCTACAATTATGCAATAAGGATGGTCATTACCAAGGATCCTTGGCATTATTTAATGAATGCAAGTCCAGGGCATAAAACTCAACTCAATTACCATGTTTAATGTTATTCCTGTGTATACTGATTTATTCATAAATCCATGAATATTCAACAAGAATGTCCACCCCTATGAAGCAACCTTGACATTCTATGAAATTAACATGGTTCATTTAATGAGGAATATCCAACATAAGAAGGAAATATAGTTAAAATCCATATAGAAAAAATATTAAATAATCAATAATATATGAATGAGTGATATGTTGATACAATTCCATGTGGCAATATATTTATATGCAATGATGGGTCATGCCCCTTGGTTTAGGTCATGCCCTTATATTAGGATTTGCCACTTCATTATTATTGTTGGTGGTGTTGTTGTTTATTTGATTTTTATACACATTTATGTTTATTACATCACATGTCCCTTCAATATGCTTTGTCCTAAAAGCATTTTATAGAAAAATGTATGTCTTTGTTCTGGCTTGTAATGTCTTCTCACAATTCTCTGTTCTTGAAGCTATGATGGTTGACGATACAAGATGATATGAGTCACAAAGTGTTGAATAGAAATTTGTTATTATGAAAGGCTCAGACCACCCTAATTCATTTTTCTACAAACTGTGCTACAACAACTTCTGTGATTTGGGAAATGATAAGATTCCACACTTGAACTTCTCTTCAAAATAATAGGATATTCATTTATCTTCTCATATTGATTTCATATTAGGTTAGTTCATTCAATAATATGATGAATTTTATAATTAGGATGACAATAAGGAATCCTTGTATCTCGTGCCTTGTTTCTGGAACCTTCATCTTTTGATACGATTGGAGATTTATTTGTTGATAATATTTCAGTATAAGTATCTTTATTATTTTTTATGTCAATTAGATATATATTGGTTCCTTTCTCTAAGTCCCGGATTTCTACATCTATTGACTTATGTATTTCAACAAGGTCAGTCATTGTTTCTTTATCGATCATTGATTTCTAATTGTTGGTAAGTTGCTCCAATGTTTCTTGTTGTGACTTATTTTCACTTTTTAACTGCTTAATCTTTGTGATAAAGCTTTGAGTATGATTCTTAAGGCGAGATTTTTCTTTGTCTTTATCAACAACAACCTTGTCAAAAATATTTTTTCATACTTGTTATCAACTTCTCATTATATTGAATTATCATCTCTAAGGTATTCTAATGGGGGAGCTTCTAAGCATGACTTCATTATAGTGTCCTACAAGGTTATTTTATTCTTATTGTAGTAAAATGTCAAAAATTTACTCTTCACATTTAAGATGAAAGTACCCATTGTTTCTACCCAAGTTGAACCTATAATTATTTCAACTTCGTTTAGATATATAGTTGTAATGTTGAATTGGGATATGGGTTTATAATCATCAATTGTTAATTGTAAATCCCTAATTTCATATTGCTTCTTGTCATAATTTTTTTTTCAATTATACTTGGCTCTATAACTAATAATTGATTTGCCAAGTTGACGTTAATGTTATTTTTCTCTTTGTTTGAAGAAATAACAATGCTAATATCCTTTCCTTGAATAATCCCCTTAAATTTTAATAGAGAAAAAAAAAAAACATTCCCCTTAAATTTTAATAGAGAAAAAAAAAAGCATTCCTGTTAATGGTTAGGAAATCTTCCCTTTCTTTCATCGTGAATATTCATTTTGTTTTTTGTCAACACTTTTTCCAACAGATTGCATTGTTACAAAAATTATAAATGAATCTTTGATGAGTAATTGGATATGGAACTCGAAAATGTATCTTTAATAAACCCTTTACACGTGTTTCTTTTTAAATTGATTTAACATCTTGATTTCGTTCTTTCCTTGACTTAGGAATAAGGATTGAAGAAACTTTGAATCACCTCCTTAACTTTTGACTTGGCACTTGAATAAAATAATTATTAATTAGCTCCCCCCTTTTAATTTAACTACTTACCACGATGAGGTGTGTTGTATGGTCCTAATATTATTTTGTTTATTTATTTATCCCCACTTTTCATGAAACACTGTGAAATTGACTTTTCTCTAATTCTTGCAATAACCATGAAGCTTTTACCTTGTTGACTAATATCTTATTATGTGTATTTATAAAAAAGGGTTTTAAAATTTCAAAAAATAAAGACAATATATCGTAGGTATTGATTTTTAGTGGGGGCACGAAGCTAGGTACGAGGGGTATTATAGGTATTGAGGGGTATAAAAATGGATATCTAGTAAAAATAGGGATATTTTTTATTGGAAATATGTATTGGGAAGGGGGGTTAAACCAAATTATTTTGAGAGATATTTATCGATATCTAGTGAAATTAGGTGTATTATTTAATATCCCATGAATGGATGTGCTATGTCATAAGTTCAATGAGTGAATACCTCATGATGGTAACCTTGAATTAACGTTTTTTAATTACTATGATGATAAATTTTTTATTTTGTTCTTTGATTTATTCGTATGGACCATTATTAGAATCGTGATCCTTCACCTATAAAAGGACATGGACACCCAATAACCCCTTAAGTGGGTGCACTCAATAGTGGTCGTCCTTCTTCCCTACAGCGACCCAATGTGACACGATGGAATGGAAAATATATTATTGTGAAGTGTGATTCTATGCATCTACTTGAGTAATCATGGTAGTGACGGTTAGTAGTATCTGGATTGGGACATGATTGTACAATTATTTAATGTAGGTATTTTGTGTTATATTTCAGAACTTTGTGTGATAGCTACTAATTTCCAACTGTATGAATTTTTTGAATCCAAATTAATTTCCAATTTTTATCACTAATCTGAGCTTACCCTAGTCGCTTCATGATGGATAACCCATGCAATTTAATGACAATTTGAGGTCTCTCTACTTGTCTAAAAACTCATGTCTACAATTTTAGCAAAATATAGACCTGAGGAAGCATCATATCCCAGCATCATATCCCATTTGTTTAATAGATATTTAATTAGACATTGGAAAAAAAAATCATACTAACTTATTCACTAATTCCTTTTGCCCTTAAATACTTTTTGCCCAACACAATTTAAGTAATGTTAAATGAAACCAACATTTGCATTGACAAAATGAATAAAGATTTAGTCGATGTTTATATATGATAAAGCAAAACAATCTATGCATCGAAATCAGCTCTTTGAAAAAGACTATTACAATATGAAATGCAACCCCATAGTTATTGTAGAGTAAGTATAGTGCATTTAAAAACTTAGTAACCCCAATACAAAATAATTTTGTTTATGAGATTTTTCATGCATGGAATCGGCTTTACGCTTCAATTTACTAATTTATTTTGTGTTGCTTCTATTTTGTTTTTACGGTCTCTTCATGTGTTTTTGAGAAAATCCTTACAAACCTTCAACTTTATTCTCTTCAAAACCATAAAAAAAAAAGTCTCTCGAGTTCAAGTTAAAGTCAAAAGCTTCCATACCACTTGATACAAAACCACGTCCCAATAAAACGAAGTAAAGTACAATCCACTAAGTATAACTTCGCCCTATCAAATACTTTTGTTTAAAAGCAAACTAAAATATTTTGCATTCAAAGATATTAAAAAATAATTATTTTTAAAAAATTAAAAATATTATTTATTAATATTTATTTTCAAAAGATTTAAAAATATTTTTCATTAATATTTATTTTCATTAATTTCTATTAAAAATAAAAATATTATTTATTAATATTTATTTACAAAAGATTTAAAAATATTTTTCATTAATATTTATTTTCATTAATGTTCATTTCATAATTCATAAGGATCCAATATTTGGCAATGAATTATTTCAATTTGAAACAAAGAGTAGACTCTATCTCACAAGTGTTTAATAATTAGCACAACTGCAAAGTGGCTAGTGAACGCCGAAAGGCGATGCCAAAGGTTTTGTGGTAGCTGGTCATACCTGGCCTGGATGGATCTACAAGGTCTCAACCGACGTTTGAAGGACATACATACCATACAAGACAACTTCCTAGAGAAAATACTAAACGAACACGTTGCCCAGGATGTCCCCAACGTCACGCGAGATCTGGTAGATGTTTTTCTTGCAGCTTCTGCAGATAAAGAAATGGAGATCCAAATTACACGAGACAATATAAAGGCGATCCTCTATGTATGTAAAAATTGCATGTGTTTTTAAAATGACAGCTTTCAAATAAATAAATACGATGCAGTACAGTGATTATGATCATGTGATACTGTATTGATGTCTTTGATGATGATGATGAGGGCAGGATATGTTGGTCGCTGGCACGGATACATCATCTACAAGCATAGAGTGGGCAATGTCCGAATTGTTGAGGAACCCGCCACTGTTGAAGAAGGTTCAGGACGAGCTGGAACGTGTAGTTGGAATGGAGCGGATGGTGCGTGAATCTGATCTTCCTTCTCTCCTTTATTTACAAGCTGTGGTGAATGAAATGCTTAGACTCCACCCAGCGTCACCCCTTGCCCTTCCTCACTTATCTGTGCAAGCCTGCAATGTGTTGGGCTATGAAATTCCCAAAAACACTCACGTTTTGGTGAATCTTTGGGCAATCGGGAGGAACCGAATTTCATGGGAGGATGCTCCATGGCTGAGGAAATCTAAAAGTTAATTTCAAATGTGGTAATTCCAAAGGTTAATCAGTTAAACGTGGCAATCATATGGTGGTACACTAATTTCTTAATATGATTAAGTAAATGTTAAAAAGTAAACAGATTAACTAATGCATTCAAAAATACAAGGAAGTTATGAAGAGTAAATCACATTCATTGATTTGGGAGGACGACTAAGAATATGTCAACATCTTCAATTGTTAGTCATCAGATTAGAGTTTTAGATTAAAAGGTGATTAATTGTGCCCATCTCCAATAGGTATACGCCTTTCGGCGTAATTATTTATTTCAATTCTTTATTAAGAGTATACTTACTTTTATGAAGAATCAAGTACTTAATAGTAATATATTTCAATTCTTCAAAAAAAACGTATAATCATTTTATGATGAGGGTATGTTTTTCATTTTCATCAAAGTTGGAGCGTTAAATTAATTGGTTCAATGTCAATAGCTGGAAATCATTTTATGATGAGGGTATGTTTTTAATTTTCATCAAAGAAGGAGTTAGATTATGTGATAAATTAATAAATTAATTTTTTGCTTCGAAAGTTTTATGGTTTGTGTTATTATTATGTCTTCTTTCTTTTATTTTTACTTTTATTTTTTAATTCTTCTCTTTTGATTGTAGGTGGTGTTATCCTGATTTTGTAGGATAACTAAGAATATCATGTTTTGAGGCTCTCAAGTTGTAAATATGGAGTGCCCAAAGACTACATGATCATAAGTGTCCACTTGCACATGCAGAAACTCGCTTTGTCACCACATTATGATCCATTGTCAGCGCATCCACCCCACCAGCTAGCTTCTGGAAGGAAGACGAGTCTTTGTCCATGCGGTACAAGTCAAGTATTGTTGTAGGTAATCACCTTAATATCTAAGGCATTTAAGCATGTTGTATTTAAGCTACTTTTGATTATAGAACATCTGCTTGGACATTATGCCTTTGACCTTGTTTCATAGTGATGAGTGTCATAGATTTCCTAGTAAGTGGCCAACCTTTGGGGAAGGTTTGTGACTAAGGGTCCCTTAAGGGGTTATCGTACCATTCCCAACCATACATACCACTTTTTGCTCATTACATTCTTGTCATACTACCCTCTTCTAGGCCCTTTGAATTTAGTGACCCAAGAAGGACACGTACCTCGTTTCATGGGAAGAAGGGGATGAAGTCACAGAGGGATTGTTGTTGGCTAAAAAGATAAAATCCTAGATATAGACCTTCCATATGCTTCGCCCATGGATCCCCGAGAAAGAAATGAAACACTTCTCTATAAAAAATGAGGGACCCACAAGAAATAAATGATAATGAATGCTTAGGGGGTTATTTGGAGGATGGGAGGTCTCATAATAAGCTAGCCTATCATTGTCATGGGTATTTAGCGGTATGACATTACCATCATCTGGTCACCAAGACATGGTAGTAGCTCTCAGTTACACAACTAAGATAAAGGGTATCTCATCATTAGCCAACCTTCTCATTTCCATGAGGTATTTTTGAATGACACTGTCATTATCTAGACACCACGCCAGGACAATGGACTTCAACTCGTTCCTTAAAACACAAAATACAAAAAAGAATGGAAAGAAGATGGGATTAGAAAATGTGCATTGCAAACGAAGGTGCCACATACCCTTTACAAAGGCACCCATAAATGAGATAATACGAGCCATTGTTTCTCATGAAATTCAACGACCTATGAAGTCTAAACCCCTGCCACCTCATCATCCACTACATAACCTTGAAAGGCCATCCTTGGGAGCATGCCCTACTTGAAAGTTTTGGTCTACCCAATAGGACCTTTATGACACCCCTCCCATACTCAAGCTTGGTCAATTGTATAGGGTTTTTGAGAATTTGTTTAATTTGATAAGGTAGTTTTGATGCACATGTTTAGGTGCCTTGCTTATTAGATGTGGTTTACACTTGTAATGATATCTTTGACTTGATATATTTGGAGGGCGTACCCTTTTGTTTTGCAGGACCTTGCTTGGTGACCATTTTTGGGAGAACAAGCCTAGCTTGGGCTTCCATGGGGCAAGGAGCCCACAGGTTGGATATTGTAGGCCCGCACACTGGATCATAGAGAGATTCCTTTGGAGGATTACTTGACATCATGGATGATATTATCGAGGTCCTAGTACCCTAACGACTTGTTTAGGAGAGGCAAAACATCTTCTTTTGAGGGTTGACGTCATGCTTGAGGGGTTTTGATGGTGATGGAGTGATTTCACATTGACACTAGGCATGTTTTGATCGGAGGAGGCATGGATTGACCCTATCACTTGATGAGGAGGCTCAAGGAGCCCCAACGACCTCCACCCTCTTCTCCAACGTCTTGCTCAAAGTGCCAAAACGTCCCTTAAAGGGGTCACATCATCTTCCTTTTAGGGTTTTTAATGCGTTAAAGTGAATTTTAAATGAATTATTTGGTTAAAGGGGTAAGATAAGGGTTGTTGACCCCTTATCTTATGGTTTTCCCTTTTGAATGTGGATAAACTATGTTTTAAGTTTTTTGTATAAATAGAGATCATTGGATCTCATTTCATAACATAACTCTCCCATTGTGAGAAGTAATTGGCTGAAATTTTCACTACTCTTGGTGATTATGTTGTTTCTCTCTTGTGAAATGTCGTTTGGTGAATGTCTCTTAGTGAATGGATGAGGAGGCATGATGCACACCCCCTAAAGTCTTGATCTCTTGGCTCTTGGATGAATATTGCATGGTAAACTAGGGTTTGATATCTCATTTCCTAGGTTTAGGCAAGGAAAAATATGCATATGCTATTTCTTTCTTGCTTATTTTGGCTATTGTTGGTGGAAACCCTAGGGAGGAGTATTTTAGATACACCCTCCATCATTGCTTCATGTCTTTGTTAAGATTATAAGTCTTTCCTTTTTTTTGCAAGGGTTGCTAGGAGGAATACGAGTGTGTATACTGTAATATCCCCAAGGACGAGCCCTGTTGTAATCATGTTTTGTAGGCTGGTGAGTTGAGTATTGATAAGTTGGTAGGATTATGCGTTTATTAGGCTGGAGATCCTAAGTGTTAAGGGCAAGAGCCTGTTTTTGTAAATGTAATATGCAGAACATTAATAAAGAATAAACATCGTTGTGTGCAAATCGACCACGAAGAAAGAGTGATGGGGGACTAAGCTTCCACAAGGTGGGTAAGGGAAAAGGGGTTGAAAGGTTGGAAAGAGAGGCTAAGTGTTGAGCCTAGGGGCTAATATTAGGGGCTTAAGTCCTTGGGAATAATGATTTATTATTATTCCCACAGTTATGAGAAATGTATGTTTTCATCCTAGGTTCCTGGAAGGGGAACGTGTGAAAAAGGGAACACATGCTATGGAGTGCATGGAACCTCATGGGTGACATGTGTCGGCCCTGACACATGCAATTTAACCCAAAGATTGAACCGTGGAGGGGGTTCGTCCTCCATTCCACCATGAGTTGTCTGAACCGAAGGGAGCTCTGCGTCTATGTTAGGTATGCCTCACATAACTCGGGGTGGGAAGCCTGTGATGTTTTTCTAGAAAGCTGATTCACCTCGGTCCAAATGACATAAGTCTGTGTTCATCCTCTACGTTGATTGAGCCATGTCACTTGTGTTTCTTGTGAGCCCAACCTAACTACTCCTGCAGAGTAGATTTTATACCCGAACCACTTTTGTGTTGCTGCCTTCTGTGTGTCCTGAGTGGAATTGACCAGTGGTTGTGGTTGTTATCCTCACCTTGCGGGAATTGAGTTGAAAACTGATTGAAGAGGCAGGTTTTCAGGCCTACGAGCAACTCTCTTTAGGTGAGAGAGGCTGTTGGGAATTGATTTTATCTCAGAGAGAGTCCAGCACCAGCTATGGAGCTATGAGTGTTAAGCCATAATATTGGCTCATTACCCCTTAATTGGGGCATATTACATTAGTAATGTTATTTTATTTATGTCGTCTTTATTCCATTAGTTGTAATTATACCTCCTAGTCTCCTATATATACCAAGGAGAAATTTTCATTTGGAATCATCTTGTACTTGAACATTTATGTCGGGTAAAAGGAGGTTTCCCCCTAGAAGAGGCTTATTATCTAAAATTCTCTCTTCTTCAAGGCGTTGAGTACTTATTCTGAGGTTTTTCTATGCTATATTGATATTTGGTTCTTAACATATGGTATCAGAGCTCAAGGTCTTAGGGTTTCATTACTACATCTGAGACACCGTGGAATTTTCGCTATAACTTGTTTTCTACAACGATTCAGAAGGAAAATCTTGGAGGATATTTAGTAGATGGATCAAGGTACGTTGGGTTAAAAATCCAGCTCCTGCGGCCTTATAATTTCATAGATACAACCTTTGTAAGATAGGGTTCTGGAATCATCCTGAATTGAGCCATTGCGGAATTTTCGCTATAAAAGTTTTTCTATAACGTTTCAGACCCATAAATCTGTAGGCTATTCTCATAAATTAGTAATGTATATGTGGTATCAATTTTATCTTCTGGGTCATCATAAATTTGTAGATACACCCTGTGGAAGTAAGGTATCTGGCTAGTCCCAAGTAGGTGTTCCGGGTAAAACAATCATAAATTCTTCCTAGAGTATCCAAATTGAGTGAGACTAGGTGCATTGGATAGTGGACAGACCGTAGTAGTTCTGGTACGAGTTTCAGAATTTTATATCAATTATTTTGTGCGGGGAACGCTATACAAGTGAGATCTCCTGGAAAGGCCCAAAATCAACAAGTTGTGGGGAAGTTACTGTAAATTCCACTTGGCACATCCAATTTTTATCAGACCTGTGGCATTGAAGAGAAGAAATATCAAATACCTATAAAAAAATAAAATTTCATACTCAGAAGGGCCAAAATTTTGGAGATACAATAAAAGGAATATTGTCCAGCAGAACCACCTAAAAATCAAGGTTTAAAATGATACTTGGCCAACATGCCACCAAAAAAGGGAACTTCTACACCAAATAAGCCTCCACACAATCCTTCTTGAACTCTTGATGAAGGCGAAAAAATGCATAGGGACATAAATGATTTTAAAAAGAAGAAAGTAACAAAAGATGAACTACAAGAGATGATGGATTCAACAGAAGCTAAGTTTGAGGCAATAAATACTAAGATGGATGCTTTAAAAGGGGAGATCATGGAAGGATTGAAAAATTTCCTAATAGAGAGGACACCTGAAAGTGAAAATGTATCCCATGAAATTCATGATGAGGACACAAGGAAGGTGAATCACGAATGGATAAACTCCAACTTTGGGTTGAAGACCAACCACGTTCCTAAGATCGATATGAGGAAGTTTTATGGAAAGGACCCAATCACATGGATACTTCAGATGGAGCAATTCTTTGATCTACAAAATGTGCCACGTACACAAAAGGTATGAATTGCTTCTTTATATTTAGAACCAAATCAATTTGTATGGTATCGATGGATTTGTTCTCGCAAATCACTTGTCACTTGGACAATTTTCATGGAAGAAATGATAGAACACTATGAGGATACAAGGAGCAATACCTTCTTTAGCCAATTGATAAATCTCAAGCAAAAGGG
>ML779827.1:832074-865130 GCA_009831015.1 Picea engelmannii | reverse complement strand
AGTTTAAAAGAAGCATAATTGTTTAAGCTCAGGTACAACTGATTCACCCCCCCCCCTCTCAGTTGTCCAACAACCATCTCACATTCTGAGTTACAAACTTGATCCTAACCATCTCACTTTCTGAGATTACAAAATCTCACTTTCCCCTCTTGTTAATCGAAGATTCAACTTCTTTGATTCACCATCAATATTAGATACGAGTACACCTGCCACCCACGTACCTATGCTAGTGGTTCATTCCACAATTTCATGTATCATCTCTCCCATGGTTAGCACTTCAATCTACTCGAAACTAGAGATACATGCTACATGATCACATACTTATATATGTAGGTCTAACTTAATTAGGTCTTACTAAACATTTGAGGAATACAAATTTCATATGGCAAGGCTTACAAATTTGGACCACAAACCTATGGGGTGTCGGGTACAATCGATTATGCACTCCCTCATTACAACTGTTCATCTCATTACAACATTTCATATATATGAGGGTAGTCATCTTGCTCCATTTTTGGATTCTTATGGTGACAAAAAAACAAAATTTTGTTGCATTCAGTCTCTATGCATGTCTCTATGTCTTCTTCTCTCCACTTCAATCTTTTTCTTTATGTCTCTATGCCTATTTGCGTATCTTTCTTCTTCGCTCCATTTTTTATTTATTACATTTAGTCTCTACGCATGTCTATGCATCTTATTTCTTCGCAACTTTTCAACTTCTCCCATATTCTCCAGTCTTCACAGATTCTCACTTCTTCGCATCTTCTCGGTTGCTCACGTCTTTGTGGATTCTCACTTCTCCGTGGATTTTCCACGGTTTCTCATGTCTACTCAATAAATATGGTACATTGTCCACAGAATGGCTCAGTGTCAACGATCCTTGCTCTTCAACCATAGAAGATGATTTTACCTATGTCTTGCATCTTCTTCTCCTTGGAAGCCTCGATCTTCCATCTTGCAGACTATTCACTCCATGGTGACTCTTTTGGTGATACCCTTCTTCATCTATCAACTTTGTTGGCATGTCTGGAATCTGCTTCTTCGTGACTTCTCATAGCTTCTTGGATCCTCATGTCTTTACTTATCACATCTTCTCAACACTTATTTTTATCTCTTTTCTTCTCCTTTATCACTCCATGCGATTCTTCCTTATTTTTCACCATTTTTCTTCTTGAATTTACCTTCATCTTGGATTTCCATATTCTCATTTGTTACAGTATCTAATTCTAACAAAACAACATTAGGTCTTCATATTGAGGTTGTGAATCTCAATATAAATATTATCAATAATAATTCCAAAGACATTAGTAATACTTCCAAACCATTAACAACACTTATTTTTATATTGCCTCCTTTAAAAATAAAAATAATGACTTTAATTAAAAGTAATGGAGAGTTTCTTGCAACTTCTTCTTCACTGCGTCTTACATAAAAAATAATCCTTTAAAAATAAATTCACTTATCTTAGAATAATTTCTTTTAAAACAAAATTCACTCCTCTTAAAATAATTTCTTCGCCACCTTTGAAATTAAAATAAACCACGACCTCTTTACTTCATTTATTTCTTTAAAAATAATGATTTGTCAACTTTTAAAATAATGACTTTAATTAAAAGTAATGATACAACACACTCAACCATTGATTGATTTGTATATTAATATGAACATATATTTCTTTAAAAATAATGATTTGTCAACTTTTAAAATAATGACTTTAATTAAAAGTAATGATACAACACACTCAACCATTGATTGATTTGTATATTAATATGAACATATAGTTACAAATACGTTACAGAACAACCAAATCCCTCCCTGTAACGATACACAGATTACTTAAGGATGTAGTTAGAATATTTTCCTTAACAATGTTTAATGTTTCCCATTACGTGATGTATGCCAATTAATCAAATAGTAGGAAAAATAGTTTGAGTTGATAATGTAAATGAATCACACTCACTTTTATCACTAAAGTATACAAGCCACAATCCCTTTGACATATATTCCGTCACTTTTTCCCTTCCTTCCACATTTGAATCCAAATTCCAAAATTCTAGAATTCTTGCACTTCCATTTTCTAGAGAAGAAAAGATTCTTTCAATTCTAGGTTTTTATTTCTCTTTATCAAGGAATTTTTTCCTCAACTGCTCTCATCTCAACATCTTTCTCATTTGTTTAATTTTTTTACAGTTTGTAGAAGAATGATATTAGAATAATTATGTTAAAAAAATAAAATTATTTATAATTCATTTTTAAAAGATCTTCCTCTTCCGAGAGAAGGAAAGATTCCATTGAGTCATGGTTGTTCATATTCATTTTATTTGATTTCATATACTGGAATGGATCCATAGCTTTCAATCTTTGTTGATGTGTTATAATAGACACATCTTGAGGTTCTCATAAACTAGAATGGATCCATATTTTCAACTGTTCTTCTACCCCCTCTTCTTGTTATGATAAAAATCTATGAATGAGGTATTACTCTTACTCAAGTGGGTTTTGGAGGTCCAGGGGCAAACAACATATGATTAACAAGACACCTTCCCAATTCCATTTAGAATCAACCCTTCGCTATCACAAAGTCAGTGAGAGGGAGAGAGCACTCACCCTGCAATCAAATTTCCCATTGTTAATTGGTCTATAAATATGCATACCCTTCCTATCTCATTAAGGCGAGGGTAGAATCACTCAGATGATCTTAGGGTCTTCATGGCTAGATTGATGGATTCCAGAAGGTAGAGATGGGCATTTGATGAAAATAAATTGCATGTTCTATTGATTATTAAAGCATTCAGAGAAGGAAAACGATTGTGTGGTTGACCCATCAAGATGTATTGGTAATGACATACACAGGTAGAATGCATCGAGTTAATAAGGGACATCAAACGATGTTTTCCATCTCTAGCATCATTTGTAAGCAAAGATGATCTTTCCATATCTCACATCACTTGTCAATTTTAATCTCCTCTAAAATGGCGAGATGATCTTTGGTAAACAGAGAGTAAATATGTACACACAAAAAAAAACTATAAACGTAGTTGTTTAGAAGAAAAACAAGATTCCTTATTATCTTAAAATTTTGATAGAAACATATACCTCATTTTTGGGCTTCATGTATGTAGGGATTTCCATCTTCTTCATGTTACAACAATTTGATTTGTGCTTAATATTGAACAATTACAAATTACAACTTATCATATGCATTTCTTCAATAGTTTAGGACATGGAACCTTCTAGGGTTAATGTAACCAATTCCAAATACATCATTTTCCTTAGAATAATGACTTTGAACCACCATGATCACATATATACTCTTTGATATACGCTCTTGTAAATATTTTACATTTGAAAGGTCTTGTATGAGAGAACTTTTACATTTGAAAGATCTTGTATAGGATACTTATGTTTTTCTATCAACCTTTTAATTCTTTCCTATAAAATGTAATATGTTTAAAGAACACTATCAAATACATATAGATACCACTTTCACTTTCCCTACCCATAATTATGTATATATAGTTATTTTTAAGTAATTATTATTACAATCAATGGTTAACCCTTTTTAAAATCTTATCACACCCATGAATTGTTAGTTTAATCTAGGGTATGTTCTTGTTTCCATTTAAATTTATTGCTATTAGCTCTGCATTGCTCTATGTGCGTTACTTGAACTCTCTCCATAGAGAACATTTATTTCCCAAAGTGGAGTACATTACCTAAATTCAATCGAATGAGTGTAAATAATGAATTCCACCTAGTTGAGTCAGTGTGATCAGATTTATATTGAAAAATAACTATCACATGATCATGATCAAAACTGGTTATTAGATTTCGATGCTTCAAATCACATGTGTCTTCATAGACACTGGTTTGTTACTTACCAGTCTATAGATGATGGAATAGTTTACATGGGAAATAATATCTCATGTAAAGTTGTGGGAATTGGTAGCATTCGAATTAAGATGTTTGATGGAACTGTTAAAATACTAATTGATGTAAGACATGTACCTGAGCTTAGGAAGAACCTAATTTCTTTGGGAGTCATAGATACTGGAGGGTATAAAAGTATTGTTCAAGGTGGAGTTATGAAGGTCTACAAAGGAATCCTACTGGTTATGAAAGCAAAGAAGATTGGTAACTTGTTTCTGTTAGAAGGAAGAACCGAGTTAGATCATGCGACAACGGTATCTGAGAACGATAGTGATTATGTCTGACTGTGGCATCAACAGTTGGGTCACATGAGCAAACAAGGATTAAAGGTATTATCTGATCGCAAGTTACTTCCTAGTCTAAAGTCTTTAAAGTTATATTTATGTAACCACTGTATTTATGGAAAACATAATAGGTAGAGATTTTAAAACGGAAGACACCCCAGTAAAGGAATCCTTGATTATATTCATTCTGATGTTTGGGGACTGTTATCCGCCACTTTTAGGGATAACTAGGATATCATGTCTCGAGGCCCACAGGTCCTAGACATGGAATACCGAGAGCAGGATTGACTTTAGCATGGCCCTGGAGGGCCCACCTTTTATTTCTTCCAGCATCTTTATCTTTTCAGCAACAACATCATCTATCATCATCGACTTAGTCTTGTGTCAGAGATGGTTCTTGCTCCATGAGGTAATTCATCCGGGTATCATGGTATGTGTCACTTTGATCATAAAAAACCATGAATATGTGCATTCGATTCCTTTTGTTTCTAACAAATGCTTGGATCTTACACTTTCCCACTTGACCATATCCGGGGGGATTGACAGGATGCCCTAGTAAGCCTGTGTCCTTGGTTTCGGTTTGCCACCGGGGGGATTTATGAAAAGCCATCGTTCGCTCCCTTCACTACTTTTTCATCTTGCTTCCCGTTCACCTATCCCATTCCACTTGTCTGGGCAATGGGTTGACCTATTTACAGGATTTCACCTTACCTCATGGGAAGAAGGGGATAAAGGCCCAGAAGGTAAAAGCAAGCTGGCAAAAGATAAAATCCTAAGAACAAAACCTCAAGATGATTCACCCTAGGATCCCCGAGAAAGCAATAAAAGGCTTCTCAACAAGAAACAAGAGGGAATTGCAAAAATAACAAAACAAGACCTAGTCAGAGGATAGGGGGTCTCATCACAAACCAACCCGGGTAGTGACTCTTGGTTGCATGGCCAACGGAAATGGGGTCTCATCACGAGCCAACCTTCTCATTTATGCAAAAGTACTTGTGGGTAATGTTGTCACCACTAGTCACCATGCCAAGGCAGTTTCCCCTAATTAGCCTCTTGAAGAAAAAATCAAATTAAAAAATAAAAGAATAAAAGGAAAGAATAAAGGCATGGGCTTGGAAATATTTGCATCCAGGACAGGTGCAACTCGTCTTCTACAAAGGCACCCACAGGTAAAGCTTTGCATCCTCTACCCTCACTCCACCCACTTGCTTGGACATCCCTTGACCACATCACCCAGTTGCATGGCTTGGATGAGGTCTCTTCCGGAAACTCTCCTTTTCCAGTGGACACTAGCCCAATAGGACACCCTGCCATTTTCTCCAAATGTGCATTGTAGGCTTGTGTAATGTCTTTGAGCTTTGATTGATGTATTAGGGATTTCATGCACATGTTTAATAATATTGATGATGATATGTGATTGGCATTGCTATGATCCTTGTGACTGATGAGCCCATGGAGGGCGTAGCTGTTGATGTGCAGGATCATGCCTGACGGACAGGTACCATTTGGACTGGTACACATGGGGAGATGATCATTTCAAACCTCCATGGGGCTGAAGAGCCCAACATATGGATGTTGAGACCCCATCAGGGGGCATAGATAGGGTAGATATGGATCATGGGCTTTGCACAGGAGAAGAGGAGGACGTTCCACCAAAGGCACCCTAATAGAGCTTGACCTAGGGGGTTGTGCCCTTTTCAGTGGAATTTTGGCCTTGGAAGGCATAGGACATCACCCATGAGGTCCATGACGTCATCCCTGCTTCATGGACGTTTTGGAAGATGGACAAGGCAGTTTGGCACGTGTGGCAGCTTGGAGAAGCCCGAGGGGGGTTAACGTTTTTCTCCTAGAGGATGCATTTGCCCTAAAAGGGGCTAACGTCACCCTAGAAAGGGGATGACATCCTTATGTTTCTTTATTAGGGTTTTAATTTGTCATTTAATGTAAAACAATATGATTTTTAGTATTTTGGCCTTGTCGGCCTTTTTATGACCTAAAAGTAAAATTAGGTCATTGATACAGTATATATTGAGAGTTTTTACTCTCATTTTATCATCATATCTCACCAACTCATTGGTGAGGTCTAAAATTTCTGCCCTCTCTTGGGTTATTGGATGAAATTGTGAGGTGCACTTGTTGAAGGAAGGCATTTTTGGATTCATATTGGCATTTTCTTGATGGAAGGTATTACAACTAGGGTTTGCTATGATGTTTCTTGGTGAAATGTAAGTGAATTTATGAAAACTTCTTAAATGAATGGTTGTGTTTTTATTTCTTGCATTTAATGTTATAAATTTGTTGCATAAACCCTAGGTGACAAGAACACATCATTGGTTCTTGTCTCGTGTCCCTGTCAAGACTTTTTGCCGTTATTTGAAGAGAGAAAGAGCCTATCCGTAGCTACACTCTTCTCTACCTCTTCTTTGCTAGCCATTTTATTTTCTGAGCTAAGAAGGAGAAGACGTCTCAAAGCCTAGTTCCCCTACACCTTGAAGAGCAATTTTTCCCCTAGGGTTTGAAGGTAAAGCCTTGCCATAGCAACACGTTGCCTTCTAAACCCTCTTGTTTTAGTTTTATGTTATCTTCTCAGCTAGCCGTCATTTCCATTGAGTTAAGGAAGGAGGAGAGAGCACCGAGGCCTAGTTCCCCTACACTAAGGTGAGCCTCTCTCCCCTAGGGTTTTGATTTTGAGGCCTTGCCCCAACAAAACCTCAAATCTTCACCTTCTAGTCCTTAGTCGTACTATCTTTTGATCCTTTAGCTCCTGCGTCCTCTACTTTTGACTCCATTAACCCTAAGGCATTGATCTAAATACCTCTTGACTTGAGTAAACATGATCACAAAACCACTCTCAATACTTTGAATGAAACCCTAACTACTCTAACCCTAGCTTAAGTCTAATCCTACTAACTAAGTGTTGTTGTCATCTCTTGCTATTAACACCCTTGTTCAACTAATCATTCCATTTATGAGCAATTGTATGGTTATTTTAAGGCATTGTTTAATGAATTGTTGATTGGTTACATTGAATGCCATGTTTTCCTGATATTTATTGAATAAGTGACATTATATATCATTTCTACTTTTATAAACATTGACTTCGTCAATATTTATTATTCAATTGTTTATATATCAGATAGTAATTGATTTATATGAAGTAATAACCAAGCAAGCAAGCTTGCACATGAAGTTTTATTATTGCTTTGTTCTCGAGCAGGGATACTTCTTGGTTATTACTTTCGATTATATTTTTTGGGGCTATAAGACGGACTTTCTGATCAGGTGGTGACTTGTGAGAGGGATTACTATCACTTTTCTTTGCTAAATCCTTTTCCCTTCTCAAAACCACAAGTTACCGGGGATGTCTCCCCTGAGATTTACCTCCCTAAATAGAAATAACCTTCCCATCGAGGTGACAGTGGGTGGGATTGGTTCCAGTTACGTCGGTTTTCCTCTCCAATCTCTAGCCTTTTATCCTTGCTACAAACTGTGCGATAACATTTTGGTGTCGTTGTCGACGAACACTGAGTCAAGCCTTCCTCAAGATGACAAATTTTCGGTAAGCCTTGCCTCTAGAAGCCTTATCTTACAAGCTTACCCGGCGACTCCACTTAGGGTGTTTTCCCTTTATCTTTTGATGATTTCAAGCAAATCATCTGGCGACTCCACAAATAGCTAATGACGACCCGTAGTGGGCGTCAGTATATAACTTCATCTACTACTATGACCTCTACAAATCTTGTCACCCCCATGAGTTCTCCCAAATGGTCTCATGAATAACTCTTTGGCCCTTTGGGCTTAGTAAACACCCAAGGGGGTTACATGATCTATCCAATAAGGTTGAATCTTGGATACCTAAGCTTGCAGGAGAAAAGGGATCCTGTGGCAACTCTCATTTGACCAAGTTTTGTGAAGGGTTTCATTTTCACCAATCTGGATAAGAACAGCCTAGTGTCTTTTTAAGGCTCTTCATGAGCTCACTCACCGGAAGTGCCGGAAGATGGATTAACAAACTCCCGAAAGGAAGCATCAAAACCCCTGAGGATATTGAACAAATCTGTAAGAAAAATTGGTGTGAAAAGGAAAGCATGGATTCCTTTTACTCTCAATATACTGATATTTGCAAGGGTTCTAGCGAGGGAATTAGGGATTTCAATGATAGGTTCAATCTTCTCCTCAAAAAGGTCCGACCTAAATTAAACTCGGAAGAAGCTAGCCTCCAAAACTACTTGAACTCATTGGAAGGAATTTTGCAATTTACTCTCAAAGATCGGTAACCCTCAACTCTAGAAGAAGCACAAGATTTCGCTTACCAGATTGAGAGGAACCTTGAATTCAAAGACTACATCTATCAGGTTAATCTATCGCACAATAACAACCCTTGGGAATCTAGTGACGAGGATATCATAGAAATTGAACCCAAGCTCTCAGAAATCCTTGAGTAAAACTCATCCCTCCCAAAAGGAAATGGAGCACAAATTTCTCAAACACCAAGGATGTCTTGAACTTTTCAAGACAACATGAACCATCAAAGGGTTTAGGTATGGCTACTTATAAAGAACCTAATTTTGAAGATTCCTTATTTGTCTTGAACACACCAATTTTAGAAAGTCAAGATATGAGTGAACCCAGATTTGAGTACTTTGGCAAAACCAATAGGGACCCGGAAACGAGGCCTGAAGAGCCCCGGGTACATAATGGAACCAACTTAAGTACTAGTATGTCCTATATCTTACAAAGGGTTAAAGGAATTCGTGAAATGTTGGAAATTCCTTTTGTGACAAAGCAACACCCGGATGACCAATTATCGTTCGAAGGGAATTCCACACTATTACAAAATGATCATTTTGAGCAAGATGAGAAAACACCCTCTCTCTTATTAACAAATGATCTTGGACCTAGTGAATATAACTCAGTGGATCCATGCTTGTTTCAATATTGGACCACTCTTCCCTTGACAGAAGAGGATACAAATTGGGGTGATTGTCCCGATGATACCTCTGACATCTCTGAAGATTGTGATGATTATTGTCCTACACAAGGAGATGGATATCCAGTACAGAAAGGATTTGGTTTCATTAAATGGGAAGAAAACGTTTTCAGGGACATTGAAGTCCATGACCACATAAACAACATAGGCCATGTTGAGAAGACCCTCAAATCTGCCTCAACATTACTCCTGAAGAACACCGAGAAGAAATGAAACAGGCAGCAAGGAAGGCTAGAATGGAAATAATAAACAATTTGGACCCTGAGTCAAGGGAGAAGTTGGCGAAATGGGAATTTCAGGTATATAGGCAAAAGAAACTAAACCAACCTCCCCTTACCATTCCTACAATGACTTAGACAAAACCTTCAAAATCGAACGCTCCTCCTCCTAAAACACCCAAGATTGAAAAGGTGGACTTGGACTTTGACTTCGAAGGAGCCTTATCCAAAATGCATGTGACCATCCCTCTAAAATAAGTCATTAAGGTGACATCTATTAAACAGAGATTTGATAAATTCTTCAAAGGGACAGATGAACCGATGGACCCTCCTATTATGTTACAAGCTGATCACTTTAGGGTCCAGTATGACAAACACCCTTCCTTCTTCATGACCTTGCTAATGAATAATAAAATCCTTAACAACTGCATGTTATATTCAGGAGTCGGTGCTAACATGATGTCTCTCAAGGTCATGCAACAATTAGGCCTGAAAGTCACATGAACTTACAAAAATGTGTGTGGCTTCGAATCTAAATCCATACCCACACGTGGAGTAGTTGAAAATGTGTAAGTTTTCCATAAGGAGTACCTTGATAAAGTAATCCACATTGACATCGTGATAGTAGACGTCCCAGATGTGTGGGGAATATTTTTGTCTAGGAAATTTGCCTCAAAGTTGGGTGGCACCCTTGATATGGACCTCACTTATGTGAATTTACCTTTGAAAAATGGAATAATAGGCTGTCTCCCAAATGTGCCAGTAATTGGAACCCATGTGCAAGAAACTAATCACCTCGTCAAAAATAACAAAGCACACAAGCAAGTCATGGAAGATTCTCTTAAATATTCTCCTAAAGATGTGTCCTTTGTAAAAAAGGAAGATTAGATACAATGGCCCACAAAATAAATATACATGCAACTCCTAGATAAGTATAAAGATAGGGAAGCCAGGACCGTGAAGTTGCAAAAAACAGGAGAAGAGAACATATTGATTCAGCCTTCCAGGAAAGAAGTATTTACAACAGAGTCCCACCCTCCTCCCTCAGCACAATACACCAGGGTCATTCAAGGAACAACCAAGTACAAGATCAGAAAGTATAAGGAAGGAGACATAGTGTGGATGTGGGACACCCAGAAGGGAGAGCCAACCAATGTCAAAGGAAGCACTCAATCATGGCTCAGACCTTTCAAATTTGGAAGAGAATTGGTCAACGACTCCTATTATTTGTCCACTTTGGAAGGAAGAAGGTGCCCATTACCTATCAATGGGCACCTCCTTAAACCCTACCAAGGTGGGGTAACTTGACTTCAAAGGTAAGTGCAGGTAAGTAGGTAGGCATTTTGCATTCATGTATTATACCATTTGCATTGCATATTAGTTTGCTTTCACATTTACATTAATGATTGTTTTATTTCAGTCTATATATATTTATATATGTTGGGGTGGAATTACCACCCCAATTGGTTACTAATGTTGCTATTGAGATCGAGCAGGTAAATAGGTTATGCTAGAGATGTTGAGGTTCTAATGCACTCTACGATGAGCACATATCCTCGAGTTGGAGCTAGATGTTATCCCCCACTTTTAGGGATAACTAGGAGATCATGTCTCGAGGCCCACAGGTCCTAGACATGGAGTACCAAGAGCAGGATTGAATTTATCATGGCCCTGGAGGGCCCACCTTTTCTTTCTTCCAGCATCTTTATCTTGTCAGCAACAATAACATTCATCACCATCGACTTAGTCTTGTGTCAGAGATAGTTCTTGCTCCATGAGGTAATTAGTCCGGGTATCATGGTATGTGTCACTTTGATCATCAAAAACCTTGAATATGTGCATTTGATTCCTTTTGTTTCTAACAAATGCTTGGATATTACACTTTCCCACTTGACCATATCCGGAGGGATTGACAAGATGCCTTAGTAAGCATGTGTCCTTGGTTTCGGTTTGCCACCGGGGGGATTTCTGAAAAGCCATCATCCGCTCCCTTCACCACTTTTTCATCTTGCTTCCTGCTCACCTATCCCATTCCACTTGTACGGGAAATGGGTTGACCTATTTAGAGGATTGCACCCTTACCTCGTGGGAAGAAGGGGCTAAAGGACCAAAGGGTAAAAGCAAGATGGCAAAAGATAAAAGCCTAAGAATAAAACCTTGAGATGATTCGCCCTGGGATCCCCGAGAAAGAAATAAAAGGCTTCTCAGCAAGAAACAAGAGGGACCCAAAAAAATAACAAAACAAGACCTAGTTAGAGGATAGGGGGTCTCATCATGAGCCATCCTATTAGGTCCATGGGTACCTAGCAGTATGAAATTGCCACTAGTTGGTTACCATGCCCGGGTAGTGACTCGTGGTTGCATGGCCAAGGGAAAGGGGGTCTCCTCACGAGCCAAACTTCTCATTTCTACAAAAGTACTTGTGGGTAACGTTGTCACCATTGGTCACCATGCCAGGGCAGTTTCCCCTGATTAGCCTCTTGAAGAAAAAAGCAAATTAAAAAATAAAAGAATAAAGGGAAAGAATAAAGGCATGGGCTTGGAAAGATTTGCATCTAGGACAAGTGCAGCTTGCCTTCTACAAAGGAACCCACAGGTAAATCTTTGCATCCTCTTACCTCACTGCACCCACTTGCTTGGACATCCCTTGACCACATCACCCACTTGCATGGCTTGGATGAAGTCTCTTCCAGAAACTATCCTTTTCTAGTGGACACTAGCCCAATACGACGCCCTGTCATTTTCTCCAAATGTGTATTGTAGGCTTGTGTAATATCTTTGAGATTTGATTGATGTATTAGGGATTTCATGCACGTGTTTAATAATATTGATGATGAGATGTGATTGACATTGCTATGATCCCTGTGACTGATGAGCCCATGGAGGGCGTAGCTGTTGATGTGCAGGATCATGCCCGATGAACAGGTACCATTTAGACTGGTACACATGGGGAGATGATCATTTCGGACCTCCATGGGGCTGAAGAGCCCATTATATGGATGTTGGGACCCCATCAGGGGGTAGAGACAGGACAGAGATGGATTAGGGGCTTTGCACCGGAGAAGAGGACGACGTTCCACCAGAGGCACCCTAGAAGAGCTTGACCTAGGGGGGTTGTGCCCTTTTCAGTGGAACGTTGGCCTTGGAAGGCCTAGGATGTCACCCATGAGGTCCATGACATCATCCCTGCTTCATGGACATTTTGGCAGATGGATCGGGCAGTTTGGCACATGTGCCAGCTTGGAGAAGCCCAAGGGGGGCTAACGTTTTGCTTCTGGAGGTTTCATTTTCCATAGAAGGGGATAACGTTGTTGGGAACTTTAATTGTTTAATTGAATGGAACATCAAAGTGTTCAATATAAATTGTCAACCCAGGGAAGTCTGTTATTTCAAGATAATTCTGCACAGTCTATGCTAGATTTTGAAATCATCTCTAATCTAATTGTAGTAGGGAAGTTATTTTTAACAAAACAAACAGACAATATCACTAACATAGTTGTGTTGATACAGCTGGAGTGCTACAGAATTAAAATCATAATTTCATTCTAAACTGATGAATATATAAAAACCCTGAATTGCCTACCCTAATCTAACTTTCTAATTTACTTTTGCAGGAAGAAACTCTATACTATTGCAGAAAGGAAATCTACTTATTGCAAGAAGCTACTTCACACTTTTATTTCTCCAAAACAAGATTTTAACCTAATGCAGAAAAAGGGAAAGCAGTTCTCCAGCAATGTTCAGCAACTGATTTCTAATTCTCATGAGACAAGTTTATGCGCATTTACCAAGAATGAACTAAATTGTAACAGCAGTTGTATTCCAGAAATATCTAACAGTTAAATCATTCACAATTGAAACGACTAATCTAGAATTCGAAATAGAGGGGAATCAGTGAGGAAGGTGGGCCCTTTCCTTCTCACTGAATCCACTCAAAGAGATAGGTTACAGTCTGCTAAAGAAATTCAATCCACTCTTTCATTCAATTGCTAGAAAATGTCTGAGTACAATAAGCGCTACTTTTCTTTCTTTCTTTGTCAAAGGAAAAAGACTAACAACCCTTTACATTACAAAAGCTCTACTATTTAAAGTCAGAGTCAATCAGTGTTCAAAAATAGAACAGTCTTGAGAATCCCCGATTCTCAAGCTATTCGTTAGATATCATT
Organism: Picea engelmannii; assembly: GCA_009831015.1. NCBI lineage: Eukaryota > Viridiplantae > Streptophyta > Pinopsida > Pinales > Pinaceae > Picea > Picea engelmannii. Next base: position 851,542 of record ML779827.1, on the reverse strand, counting down.
AATACAAAATCTAGAATTCTCTTTGATCAACATCGTGAGCCAGCATATCTAATCAGTAGGTGTTGCAGCAGTCGTAAAACAACAGGACTAGTGGCGTCTATTGTAACAACTTCCAAGATTAATAGGCTTCTGTCATAGCAGTTGTGTAACAACTTCCAGGATTGGTGGCATCCGTTGCAGAAGTCATGTAACAGCTTCCAGGATTGGTGGCATCCGTTGCAGAAGTGATGTAACAGCTTCCAGGATTGGCGCATAGCTGTAACAGTAACGAGTTTCTCGAAGTGGGTTGTTCTAACATTTTGATCATTAGTTAAATCATTTCATGGGTAAAACATGTGAACGTTACCAATCAAACATGCTAAGTAAATAAAAATATAAAAGCAAGATGAATAGTTCATACCTTGGGAAAAAGGGGCTTGGTACTCATTATAATAGTCATTTAGCTTAGGAATGAGAAGGTTGAATGTTCAAAAGATGTAGTGAAAAAATGGACATTTCTGGGTCCTAACATACCCCCCAACTAAAGACATTACATGTCCTCATGCAAAACACATTCAAACCTTACTGTGTAACTGAAGTAGATAACTATCTCTCAGTGCAAAATTTCTAAGTGTCGGTATTGAAGAATGCTGTATCAAAAAGGAAAATATGTTGTGTCAACAATCTGTTTGAGTTTCTTTATTCTTGAGAACAAAAGCAACTTGAGTTGCTCGAGTAACAACTCATGAAGGAAACAGAGGTTCTTGTTTGCAAGCTTCTGATATACCAGCAGCTGATTTATGACGATGAGATCTCCTCTGTTTTATTGATTTTTGTGTAGCAGTAATTTCATGCTTAGTCTTGACTGAGACAGTTGTTGGTCCTGTAGCGACTTGAACTTTGACTACCTCATATATTGCCTCATAGTAAATGTTTCCGCACTCAAAGCACATGAGTTCTTTTTTTCTTCCCATAACATCTTTTGTCAGTGCTAAGATGTCCAAGGTTATCCCATCTGGATTTTTCTGTCGAGCAGCTTCCACCTCTTGTTTCAGGGTTTTTAACTCTGCTTTGAGGTTATCATTCTCAGTTATTAGTGCAGTGATCCTGGAATTTTTTGTATTCCTGATCTTTTTCTCTATTTGGGAAAACAATTGGGCAAGTGGCACATCCTCAACATGTTGTGTAGCTGGTTCTTGTGTAACAGTTGTGTCTGTTAGGACTAGTTCTCGTGGATCAGTCTCGACATGGGCAGTTGGTTCTTGTGTAACATCTATGTCTGTCAGGACTGGTTCTTGTGGAACAGTCTCGACATTGTCAGTTGGTTCTAATATTACTAGCTCTGGTGGGACAATCTTCTGTGGAGCAGCTGGTGCTAGTGTAACAGTTGTATCTGTCAGGACTGGTTCTTGTGGATCAGTCTCGACATGGACAGTTGGTTCTTGTGGAACCGTCCCTGTATCAAACATAGAGGATAGTGGACGAAGAATAGGAATATCCTGCTCCATATCTTGCCATCCAATTGTAGCTTTGGCAAACCTGGTGGACCTCGTTCTTCTCTTGGGTAACATAGAAACGAACGTAGTGGTTTTCTTCTTCGTTGCCAGAGGAGGAACGGGGTGTTCTTCCTCAACCACACAAGGAGGATATTTTTGTATACTGGGGTCTGTGATGATCTGGACATCGTCAATGGACATAGGATGTGCAGAATCATCAGGTGGCACCGATGATTCTTCTGCGAATTGGGTACATTCATTTTGAAAGGAGAAGATAGTTTCCTGAAGTTTTGTGCATAAAGTAAAACCTGGTATTTGTACCTCTGTAGAATTCTCTGTTGCAGTAGCCAGAGGGTTTTGAATTGTTGTTGATCCAATTTGATCAAGGGATCTCTGAGGTTTTCCTTTGAATGGACGTTTCCTTTTCTGCGAAGATGCACAGGTAATGATAGTAGGCGCTTGATCGGCTACAACAGTGATAGGAGGGTTCTGTGTGATTGTTGGTGCCACAACAGAGGATGTAAGCGGTCTTGATGTTACAGTGGACTGTGCTATCTTTTCTCGCTTTTTAGGTAATGCATAGATAGGAGCAGGGGTTTTCTTGTCTGAGGCAGGGGGTTGGATTTCAATAATTGGTGTTGCAGCCAAGTGTTGTGACACATGTTTTGGTCAAGTGGTTGGCTCTTCATCTGCTTGTTCATCCACAACTACAGGCTGTTTTAATGCAAAGTCGTCGAGGCTTGTCTGTCTAGTGCCAGGATGGCTTCGGGTTATATGGTTGTTATCGGACTAATTGGTAGGTGTGGACACTAACAGATCTCCCTAGATCCACCTGGATCTAGAACAAAACAGGAAAGGACATGACTCTTTCCCTAAGTTTTGACCATTGAATTGACTAGGAGGAATGAACAAGTAACATACCTTATTATCGCTTCCTAGGGTCTTTGTTACTCCCACTTCGCTCCAGTGCTCTCGTGAAGTCAAGACCAATACAACACAAACCAACCAAAGTGAAGATAGCACAATATATTCAACAGTCAACCTATGTGTATGATCAAGGAATTACACAATAAAGTGAGAATTACTTTATGGGAAAGGGACATGCCACTGTATCATATTAATTGAAAGTAAAGATTACAACCTGAGCCTTGATGTCGCAAACTTCCTTTAGATGGGTCTTGGCTCCGACACACACACTTTCTCAATCCTTGTATGAAGAAGATCAAATCCTCTTGATAGACTTGCTAGAGTCTCCAAGCTGTTGTTCAACTAAGTCCTTCACACAATTCTTTCACCAATTCTCCAATGAATCTTGCTTAACCTTTTCCATGAGAATTCCCTCAATATATAGGAGAGAATGAAATAGTTATTTGGATAAGAATGATCCCACAATATCTGGGAATCCAGTACAAGGATAACCATTCGAATGCCAACCCATCCTTCTAGAAGATTCCCTTCTAGAAACATCGAGAATTCATCTTTTTCCATGCTTTAGGAAGAGTTCGCACCCTAGCTATTCAACACAGTGCGAGAAGTTCGCATCCTGGCTTAAGGAAGCCTGCGAGAATCAGGCATTCTCGCACCCAAATATACTAGCAGCCTGCAAACCTTCTTCAAAAATGAGTTTTCTGGGAAGAGATGAAAGTAACTTTTCTTAGGAGAAAGTTCTTATGAAGAGCCTAAGTACACCATCATCAATACATCATCATGAGGACCAAAATCATGGGTAACAACAGTTGCTTTTCTAAGTCGTCTTATGGACAACGACAATAGGGGTTTGGACTGTTATTGCAGCCGAGGGCAGAGGTTCTGGAAGAGGTCCATGGGTTGTGTTTTCAAGGACTGGTACAATCCTTTCTGTATTTTCAGACTATGGCTGGTCTGCTGTAGCAGGTAATGGGTTATTGGAAATGCCCATACCTCTGCGAATTAATAGGCCGATGAGTCTGTGATTAGAAATGCAGTTCTTGGGGTTCTTGGATTTTTTTACAAAACGAGCCATGTTATGCAATGAATGGAGGAGAAAATAAGGAATGTTTATCAATTTTTGATGTCACGGATGTGATAATAAGATGAAATTAGAAAAATAAACAACTTGGTATCGGCCTTCGCAGGTAATGTACCTTTTAAGAAATTCTGCGACTTTCCCCCATGGCTCTGGTAAGGAATTGACGTCTACACCTCTGCCCTTAGTCTGAACTTGCTCAGTGTTGACGAGGAACCCCTTCTGTGCATCCGGAAGATGTGTTTTTCTGCTAAACCATCAGTCTCTTGTTCTTGGCAACCCTCTTACAACAGCAATCCTTGCTTCTGATACTGGAATCCTTACCCCATTCACCATTGAATACCCTTCGGTAAGATTTTGACTAAACTCCAATACCTCGTTCTCACTAAACTCTTTCAACTTCTTAAAATATGATATCCAACCGGCCTGAAGAAATATTTGGTAGGCCTCTGGGTGTAGCAGTAAGCTGTCCAGAGTTGCGGGTTCATATCTCACAGCTGATCCTCCCATGATGTGGCTTGAGAGTCTAATAGGCACGTAGGAGGAGAAACTATAACCTAAATCAAAGACACAATAAGCTCGAACGTGGTTTGCAGAAAGATAGTTAAAAGAAGTGTGGGTGGAAAGGTGGTGGAGGTGTGTATAAAATTCAGAATGAACGGCTAGATTTACGTTCCCCCCCCCCCAACTAAGCGGATTGGCTCCAGGTGTAACCGATTAGTAAATAGGAAATCATGCTTTTATATCTTCATTACTTTAACATGTAGGATTAATCACGTACCTCAAATCTTACCGAACATAATGACCTGCTGGAGTAACCGCACAATCCAACCGCCATCTGAGTGGCACAGAATAGTTGACATGGTAAAGGATCGTGAGAGAAATGACAACTTGTGCAGAGACATAGTCCTTATTGTAGTTAGCCAACTGGAAATCGCCGAATGTGAAGTCACGTCATAATGAAGCAGCTCTTTCAGATAGAAAGCATCAGTATTGTCTAATCAGTGGTGTTGTTGCATGAAAGATTGGAGGGCTAGAGCCACAACATCGACAAAAAGGCGAAAAAGAAAGAGTGAAGTGGCAAGAAATAATTTCAATAATTGGTGTATCAGCAGGTTCTTTTTCAAAAATGGCGGAGGTAGGTGTAACAACATTGAAATCGGCCAATTTATCGGAAGAAGGTGTAACAACATTGAAATCAGCCAATTTATCGGAAGAAGGTGTAACAACATAGAAATCGGCCAATTTATCGAAAGAAGGTGTAACAACATAGAAATCGGCCAATTTATCGGAAGAAGGTGTAACAACATTGAAATCAGCCGATTTATTGGAAGAAGGTGTAACAACATAGAAATTGACCAATTTATCGGAAGAAGGTGTAACAACATTGAAATCAATCGAACACTACCTTACTTCGATTCTAGGAAGTTTTTTCAACTTCCATGAACTAATCGTTCCTTTCTATTCATCAATCTACCCGCACACACATAATTTCCTGATACCTTTCAAAGCTTTATTAGCATAGTAAAGAAAATAGAGAAATTTCAACTAAAAATAGAGAAATGCAAATTTTGCTGAGATTATTTATATATAAGGTCTAAGCAAAAGAAGTCCTAAAGTTCAGAAAGGGAAGGAGCAAGCTCCTTTCCATTTAAAATCTGATAATCTGTATCAACTGTACAACTAGTTTTGAATTCTGTCTTGGACAGTGGACGCTGATACAAATGCAAGCGATGACCATTTGCATGTAAGTGTGTATTGGATCCATCAATAGTAATCAACCGGACTGTCCCATTGGGAAAAATGATGTCTACCTCGTAAGGCCCTAGCCATCATGTACGCAGTTTACCTTGAAATTCCTTAAAGCGTGAATCATACAACAGAGCCCAATATCCTTTCTGGAATAATTTCTTCTTGATGACTCAGTCATGCCATTTTGTTCTTTGTTGTTGAATCACTGTGGTTTGATGGATGGCATCCAAATGATTTTCATCAAGCTTGTTGAGCTACTGCAGTCTGGCTTTCTATGCCATAGTCAAGTCTAGGTTGACTGGTGATGCAGTTCTTAAGGTTTTGATTTCGAATTCAATGGGAAAAATAGGGCTTTTCCATATACCATCTCGTAAGGAGAAAAACCATTTGTGCTCCTCCAAGTAGTTTTGTAAGTCCATAGAGCTTCATGCAATCTGTCAGACCAATCCCTACAATTTTCTCTCACTATTTTAGTAAGAATGGCTTCGATAACTTTGTTGGTGCTTTTCACTTGGCCATTGCCTTGTGGATGGTATGAAGAAGCTATTCTATGTAAAACATGATATTTACTGAGTAGAGCTTCAAATTTATGTGATGTGAAAGGGGGTCCTCCATCAGTGACCAATTCTCTGGGAACGCCAAACCTAACAAATATATCTTCAAACAAGAATGCTAAGACAACCTCTTCTGACGCTCTGATAAGTGCTTTTGCCTCCACCCACTTGGTCATGTAATCTGTACAAACCAATATATAGAATTTCTGATTGGAAGGTGGGTGAATGGTTCCTACAAAATCCATGGCCCATCTCTCAAAAGGCTCTAACACTACCTGAGATTGGAGTGGCATCTCATCCCTGTGAGTTGGTTGACCCATGTGTTGGCAACTGTCAAAAGTTTGGACATACTTCTTGGCATCTTGAAATATGTTGGGCCAATAATAGCCCATCCTTAAACTTTTATGCCCAGTCCTTTTATCAGCAAAATGACCCCCACAAGGGCCATCATGGAAAGCTTTCATCAGATCATAAACCTCATCATCCCTCACACATCTCCTGATTTCTTGGTCCAGGCCTGTGTAGAAAAGGTATCCTCCTATCCAACTGTACCTAGCACTCTTTTGAATTATTTTCCTTTTCTGCAACCAAATAATTAGCAATGTTTGCATACCAAGGTGAGTGAGCAGATACCGCAAACAAATGTTCATTAGGAAAGGAATCGTCTACAGGTGAATTATCATCATTTATATGTAATCTCGAGAGAAAATCAGCAACCACATTTTATTTTCCTGGTCTATCCACTATACTGATGTCAAATTCTTGTAGTAGTAACAACCATCTTGTCACTCGGGCATTAGTAATAGGTTTATTCATTAGATATTTAATGGTTGTATGATTAGTATGAATAAAATTTTGGTAACTAGTTACATAATGCCTGAATTTATTGATTGCATATACTACTGCCAAGAATTCTCTTTCAGTAACTATGTAATTTAACTCAGTAGGAGCCATGTTCTTGTTGATATAGTAGATAGCGTAGGGTTCTTTGTCCTCCTGTTTCCCTAGTACTGCACCAATTGTAGTGTTTGAGGCATCTAAGGAAATGTGAAAAGGCAGAGCCCAATTGGGCCCTCTCAAGATGGGAGCTATGGACAATCTCTGTTTAAGATCTACAAAGGACAATTCATAGTCGTCAGTCCAACGAAAGTTAACATCTTTTGTTAGTAAAAAAAACAATGGAGAGGCAAGTTTAGAGAAATTTTTAATGAATCTCCTGTAATACCCAGCGTGCCCTAAAAAACTTCTTACCTCTTTCTGAGTTGATGGAGTTGGAATGTCCAAAATTACCTAGATTTTGGCTAGATCTACTTGAATCCCTGCATAAGAGATGAAGTGTCCCAGCACTACCCCTTTGCGCATCATCATATGGAAATTTTCTATACTTAAAGAAAGATGAGACTGTCTACATCTTTTGAGCACTTTTTCCAGATTGGACAAAGCGTCTTCGAAATCAGTCCCATAAGGTGTAAAGTCATCCATGAATATTTCCATACAGTCATTCACCATATCAGAGAAAATACCAATCACAGCTCTCTGGAAGGTGGCTGGTGCATTACATAAGCCAAATGGGAGAACCTTGTAGGCAAATGTACCCCAAGGGCTGGTAAAGGTGGTCTTATCTTGGTCCTGTGGGGAAATTTGTATCTAGTTATAGTCATTGAATCCATCTAGGAAAGAAAAATATTTTTTCCCAGCTAAGTTAACTAAAACCTGATCAATAAATGGCAGAGGGAAATGATCCTTCCATGTTTCCTTATTAAAGGCTCTATAGTCCACACACACTCTCCACTTACCATTCTTTTTAGGCACAATAACCAACAGTGATACCCACTCGCTGTCTGATATAGGATAGATGAATCCAGCATTGAGAAGTTTCTGAAGTTCTTCCTTAACAATTTCTTTAAGGTTTGGGTTCATCCTCCTTTGTGGTTGGAAAATGGGTTGGCATTCTTCTTTGATGTATATATGGTGGGTGCATATTTCAGAGGGAATGCCTTTCATATCCATGTAATCCCATACAAATGCTTATTTATGTTCAGTCAGTAAATTCATCAGTCAACGAGTTTCAACATTGGAGAGATCGGGATTGATGTTCAAGGTTTTTCTAGGTTCTACTTCTACAATGATGCTCTTAGAACTGACTCTAGGAAATAATTTAGTTGTTTTTGTTTCATCATCTGTTGTTACAGTGTTTGCTGTTACAGTGACTGTTGTTACAACTGAATCACTCTGATTGACAGCAATTTCTGAGAAGATTTCCGAGTTCATTTCTTCCTGGGCCATAGGGTCAAAGACTTTGATCAATTGGTGGTGTGTGTGCTGTGTAATAGCAGAGGGGTCACAAATAAATAAATTGATTAACTCATCATCTGTCTCGTCTTTGAAACTCAGGGCCTTTCCTATAGTTAGCACTGGCAGATCACTTTCATCCTTAGTGTCCATCCATAGAGAGTTTTCAGGTTCTGCATTGGGTGTAGCATGAGGATACAGGGTAAGTTTTTTTGTGTCATAACCATCCGAGATGGTCATAGGACCATATCTTGAACCTATGAAAGCACAAATGTAGCTAACCATGGTCATCCCAGAATTAGAGGATGGCCTCCTAGACTGGATTTGGGTTGCAAAACGACAAAATCAGCAGGATACTCCCATTAGTCTACTGAAATAACTAAATCATCGATTACTCCTTCTGGTCCGATGGTAGAGCGATCAGTTAATTCTAGAACAGTAGGAGTAGGTCGGATTTCTATTCCGAGTTGTAGCAACTGCATAGTTTCTATTGGCACGATGTTAATTGTTGCCCCTAAATCAACTAGTACATGTGGAATAGATGTCTGTCCAATTTTAACTATGACTGTAGGGTTTCCTGGGTCGCCATATTTAATAGGTGGAGTTTTGCCTAACATTAGCTCAGACAAATCCCCCACTACATGCACTGTGAGGGGATATTTAGGTTTTCGTCCAGGTTTTCTAATACATAGGTCCCACACAGTCTTGGCATAAATAGGGACATCCCTTATTTCTTGCAGTAGTGGAATATTAACGTGTAGATTTTGCAATTCTCCAAGGAGATTGAAAGATGGTAATTCCACAGGCTTGGTAATTTTCAGTCTTTCAAGGAATGGTGGGTCTGCTGATTCTAGAATGGGTTGGTCAATTTCTTCTATTTCAGCAGATGGTCTCTCCCCTGATTCCTTATCTGATTCTGAAGATGGAGAATCTTCAACTATTGGCTCAACTATTCTCCCTGATCTTAATTTTATTTCATCACAAGGCATAGGAGTAATAGATAAGGCTGGCACATTATGTATGTCTATGTTCTGAACGACCTTATTATTTGGGTTTGGGTTAGGTTGCACAGGCATCTGAGGTCGTAAGGGAGGATTTTTTGGTGAGTTATTGGGAGGCAATTGCATTTGTTGTTGCTGGTATGGGGGTTGGAACTATTGTTGAAAGAAGTTTGGTTGGTGATGGCTTTGATAACTGAGTTGTTGTTGAGGGCCTCTCCCGTATGGGTTCCATTGCCCATAGTGATTCTGTTGTTGGGGCATAAGTAACCATGCATTGGGATCTTGATAAGAGGGTGGCATTTGATTTGGAGGGGGGGCATTCGTCTGACCATATGATAGCTGATTGTTCCAATAATTAAATGATGGAGGAGAGAATTGAGAATTCATACCTTGACCTCTTGGCTACCATTGTCTCCTTTGTGTTATTAGATAGACAGCCTCTACCTCCTCATTAGTTGCCTTCATTGATGCTTTTACACCTGGTAGAGAAGGACACTAGTCAATGGCATGGTCTAATTCACAAATAAGGCATACCTGGACACTGTTCAGTGGGCACTCCCTTGGTGGATGTTTCTTCCTCCATTTTGGACAGAAAATGCATAATAATTTCTCTGATTCTGCTTGTTTCTGTTTGACCTGCAAAATATCCATTTGTGAGGTAAAAGAGTTAATCATCTCTGTTTTGAAACTTTCTAACAGATTACCTATTTCTGCTCTTGTTTCTCCTCCATTGGCTGATTTATGTACCCTTGAAAAAGTAGTATCCTTGGTAGCTGACTTATTCCTTGTAGATCCTCGAGAACATATTTTGCAAAGATCTACAATGTCCTCATAGGATTCCTTATATATATCTCCCTTGCCAAGCATATTCAGCATATCTAAACAATCTTCTCTAACCCCTTTTAGCAAAATGGTTTTCAGAATGTCCTTACTCACATCCGGATGGTCAGACTGTTGTAGATTGTATTGGAGTCACTCCACAAAGTCTTCAAGGGTCTCATCCTCCTTCTGTGACATCTTGAATAGTTCCTCTCTTCGTTCCCTTGTTCGACAGTAGTCTTGGTATTTGTTCAGAAAAAGCTGTCTCATTTGTACCCATGTTGAAATGTTTTCTCCTCCAAGGCTCATGAACCATCTTAATGCATTACCTTTTAATGTAGCTAGAAACAGTTTAAGCTTCTACACAGTGGTAGTGTAGTCATAGCTTCTACAAAAAATGTCAAATTCAAATAGAAACTCATCCGGATCTTCAGTAGATAATCCATGAAAATTTGGGAGAGCCGAGAGAAGTATGTTTTTCATAGGAGCCATCCCTCGTGTGGGAACATTAGAAATAGGAAAAACCAGGGTAGAGATAGTATTTTCATTGTTTACCTGGTCCTCGTTGTTCTGTGGATTCTCTTGGTAGAGCTCTTCTTCATTATCCCCTTGATTCTCCATATGTGCTCTCCCCCTCCACTCAATGTGAACAGCGTCCCACTCTTCCTTAGTGACTATCCGACCGTTGATCTGATAAACAACTTCTTCTAGATTTTCCCTGTTCCAGGATATACTTCCTTGATCTTCAATGTTCTCCAGTGTTGCTTGTTGATTTGTTGGTGACAAATCTTCAGCTTCAGCCCTTGATGAGAACGATGTTTCAAGAGGGGGTGTTTCTGCTGACTGTGGATCACGTCTTCTTGGAGGATTGGCAGGGCGAAAAATGGATCCTGAAGAAGAATCGACTCTGGCTATAATCTCATCAACAATGGTTTGTCTTCCCAGTATGTTAGGATTTATTCCTCCATGTCCTATGGTACCTGTAAGGTTAGTATTTTGGGGGATTCGTTCTCGCATTTCATGATTCATGCAGACTATTCATTCCTAAGAAAGAAAACTAGTGTGCTTACCAAAATCTACAATTATCTTCCCCGACAACGGTGCCAAAATGTTGGGCACTTTAATTGTCTAATTGAATGGAAAATCAAAGTGTTCAATATAAATTGTTAATCCAGGGAAGTTTGTTATTTCAATATAATTATGCACAGTCTATGCTAGATTATGAAAGCATCTCTAATCTAATTGTAGTAGGGAAGTTATTTTTAACAAAACAAACAAACAATATCACTAACACAGTTGTGCTGATACACCTGGAGTGCTACAGAATTAAAATCATAATTGCAATCTAAACTCATGAATATATAAAAACCCTGAATTTCCTACCCTAATCTAACTTTCTAATTTACTTTTGCAGGGAGAAACTCTATACTATTGCAGAAGGGAAATCTACTTATTGCAAGAAGCTACTTCACACTTTTATTTCTCCAAAACAAGATTTTAACAGGTAATGTAGAAAAAGGGAAAGCAGTTCTCCATCAATGTTCAACAACTGATTTCTAATTCTCATGAGACAAGTTTATGCACATTTACCAAGAAGAAACTAAACTGTAACAACAGTTCTATTCCAGAAATATCTAACAGTTAAATCATTCGCAATTGAAATGACTAATCTAGAATTTGAAATAGAGGGGAATCGGTGAGGAAGGTGGGCCCTTTCCTTCTCACTGAATCCACTCAAATAGATAGGTTACAGTCTGCTAAAGAAATTAAATCCACTCTTTCATTCAATTGCCAGAAAATGTCTGAGTACAATAAGCGCTACTTTTCTTTCTTTCTTTGTCAAAGAAAAAAGACTAACAACCCTTTACATTACAAAAGCTCTACTATTTAAAGTTAGAGTCAATCAGTGTTCAAAAATAGAACAGTCTTGAGAATCCCCAATTCTCAAGTTGTTTGTTAGATATCATTAATACAAAATCTAGAATTCTCCTTGATCAACATCGTGAGCTAGCATATCTAATTAGCAGGTGTTGCAACAGTCATAAAACAATAGGACTGGTGGCATCTGTTGTAACAGCTTCCAATATTAACAGGCTTCTGTCATAGCAGTTGTGTAACAGCTTCCAGGATTGGTGGCATCCATTGCAGAAGTCATGTAACAGCTTCCAGGATTGGTGGCATCCGTTGCAGAAGTGATGTAACAGCTTCCAGGATTGGCGCATAGCTGTAACGGCAACGAGTTTCTCGAAGTGGGTTGTTCTAACATTTTGATCATTAGTTAAATCATTTCATGGGTAAAATATGTGAACGTTACCAATCAAACATGCTAAGTAAATGAAAATATAAAAGCAAGATGAATAGTTCATACCTTGGGAAAAAGGGGCTTGGTACTCATTATAATAGTCATTTAGCTTAGGAATGAGAAGGTTGAATGTTCAAAAGATGTAGTGAAAAAAGGGACATTTATGGGTCCTAACAAATGCCACCCTAGAAAGGGGATGACGTCCTTATGTTGCTTGATTAGGGTTTTAATTTGTCATTTAATGTAAAAAATATGATTTTTAGTATTTTGGCCTTGTCAGCCTTTTTATGACCTAAAAGTAAAATTAGTTCATTGATACAGTATATATTGAGAGTTTTTACTCTCATTTTATCATAATCTCTCACCAACTCATTAGTGAGGTCTGAAATTTGCGCCCTCTCTTTGGTTATTGGCTGAAATTGTGAGGCGCACTTATTGAAGGAAGGCATTTTTGGATTCATATTGGCATTTCTTGGCATTTTCTTGATGGAAGGTATTACAACTAGGGTTTGCTATGATGTTTCTTGGTGAAATGTAAGTGAATTTCTGCAAAACTTGTCAAATGAATGGTTGTATTTTTATTTCTTGCATTTAATGTTATAAATTTGCTGCATAAACCCTAGGTGACAAGAACACATCATTGGTTCTTGTCTCATGTCCCTGTCAATACTTTTTGCCATTATTTGAAGAGAGAAAGAGCCTAGTCGTAGCTACACTCTTCCCCACCTCTTCTTTGCTAGCCGTTTTATTTTCTAAGCTAAGAAGGAGAAGACGTCTTAAGGCCTAGTTCCCCTACACCTTGAAGAGTAGATTTTCCCCTAGGGTTTGGAGGTAAATCCTTGCCATAGAAACACGTTGCCTTATAAATCCTCTTGTCTTAGTTTTATGCTATCTTCTCAGCTAGTCGTCATTTCCATTGAGTTAAGGAAGGAGGAGAGAGCACCGAGGCCTAGTTCCCCTACACCAAGGTGAGGCTCTCTCCCCTAGGGTTTTGATTTTGAGGCCTTTCCCTAGCAACACCTCAATATCCACCTTCTAGTCCTTAGCCGTACTATCATTTGATCCTTTAGCTCCTGCGTCCTCTACTTTTGACTCCATTAACCCTAAGGCACTGATCTAAAGACCTCTTGACTTGAGTAAACTTGATCACAAAACCACTCTCAATACTTTGAATGAAACCCTAACTACTATGACCCTAGCTTATGACTAATCCTACTAACTAAGTGTTGTCGTCATCTCTTGCTATTAACACCCTTGTGTAGCTAATCGTTCCATTTATGAGCAATTGTATGGTTATTTTAAGGCATTGTTTAATGAAGTGTTGATTGGTTACATTGAATGCCATGTTTTCTTGATATTTATTGAAGAAGTGACATTATATATCGTTGCTACTTTTATAAACATTGACTTCGCCAATATTTATTATTCAATTGTTTATATATCAGATAGTCATTGATTTATATGAAGTACTAACCAAGCAAGCACGCTTTCACATGCAATTTTATTGTTGCTTTGTTCTCGGGTAGGGATACTTCTTGGTTATTACTTCTGGTTATCTTTTTTGTGGCTATAAGCCAAACTTTCTGATCATGTGGTTACTTGTGAGAGGGATTACTATCACTTTGCTCTGATAAATCCTTTTCCCTTCTCAAAACCTCAAGTTACCGGGGACATTTCCCCTGGGCTTTACCTTCCTAAATAGAAAGAACCTTCCCATCGAGGTGACAGTGGGTGGGATTGGTTCCAATTACGCCAGTTTGCCTCTCCAATCTCTAGCCTTTTATCCTTGCTACAAACTATGCAATAACAGGGACCATCCTTTGTTGTTTCATATGGAGGATCATCATATTTTGTAACTTTTATAGATGATTTCTCTAGGAAGGCTTGGGTCTATATGTTGAAGAGTAAGGCTGATGTATTTGTAATTTTCAAGCAGTTTAGAGATTTAGTGGAAAAGAGCACTGGTAGATTCATTAGATGTTTAAGAACTGATAATGGTGGTGAATTTACGTCAATGGAATTTGAGATCTATTGCAAAGAGTTTGGAATTGATAGGCATAAAACCACTTCCTATAATCTTCATCAAAATGGAGTTGTTGAATGCATGAAAAAGACTCTTCTAGAAAGAGCAAGGAGTATGCTTAGTAACGCCAATTTGCAGCAGGAACTATGGGTAGAAGCAATCACTACAACTTGTTATCTGGTAAATCGATCACCATCAATAACAATAAAATGCAAGATTCCTGAAGAGGTATGGAAAGGTCATCCTTGTAATTATTCTAATCTTAAAGTTTTTGGTTGTGAAGCCTATGCTCTAATTCCTAAACATTAGCGTTCTAAATTAGATCCAAAATAAAAAAAGGCTTATCTTTGTTGGATATGGTGATGGTATTAAGGGGTACAGGTTGTGGGATCCTACTACCCACAAGATCACCATTAAAAGAGATGTAGTATTTTATGAATCATCTCTCATCAAATCAGATGTAGATGTTCAAATGAAATAGGAAGAAGTACCTATGTATCGACAGATTCAGTTTGAAACCAGTTCAAATGTAGATGGATGTGAACATAAACAAGTTTCTGAAGATGTTCATGAAGAGTTTCCTGCAGAATAAGACATGGTTGATGATAACAATCAACAGAATGTGGATGAGCCACAAAATTCCCTAAGGAGATCTACGCGGGTTAGAGTTCCTCCAAGAAGGTATGATGATTTTGTTTCATCAGTTTCTTTAAGTATTAATGAGGATGAACCTTCATGCTATCAGGAAGGTGTGAAGGGTTCTAACAATGATAAATGGAAAAAAGCAATGAAGGATGAAATGAAGGCATTAGAGAGGAACACCACATGGGACCTGGTAGAACTTCCAAGAGACAGAAAAAATGTAGATTGCAAGTGGGTCTACAAGCTAAAGAAGGGTGTTGATGATAAGGTGGAAAGGTACAAAGCAAGGCTGGTTGTGAAAGGATATTCTCAGAAAGAAGGTATTGACTTTCATGATATTTTTTCACTAGTTGTTAAGTTTGTTTCAATTCGAAGTGTATTAACATTGGTTGCTTTACTTGATTTGGAGTTGGAGCAGCTAGATGTTAAAACTTCTTTTTTACATGGAGATTTGGATGAGAAGATCTACGTGGAACAACCTGAAGGGTTCGTTCAGAATCACAACAAGAAATTTATTTGCAGGATCAAGAAATCATTGTATGGTCTGAGGCAGTCACCCAGACAATGGTACGAGAAATTTGACTTTTTCATGGTGAGCCAGAATTATACAAGGAGTGAGTATGATCATTGTGTCTACTTTAAGAAATTGAATAATGGAATATTCATTATCTTAGTATTGTATGTTGACGATATGCTTTTAGCAAGCAAAAGCATAATTGAGCTCAACAGGTTAAAGGCTCATATGGCTAGGACGTTCGATATGAAAGATCTAGGAGCAGCAAGGTAGATTTTGGGCATGGAGATATTCAGAGACAGGAGGAATGGTAAGATTTGGTTGTCACAACAGAAGTATTTGAGAATATACTTTTGAGGTTTGGTATGAACGATGTGAAACCAGTTTCAGTCCCTTTGGCTTCCCATTTTAAGATTTCTTCAAGTTTATGTCCTAGTACAAAAGAAGAAAAAAAATATATGTCTCAAATACCATATGCTAATGTAGTAGGAAGTCTAATGTATGCGATGGTTAGTACAAGGCCATATATTTCAGATGCAGTTGGGGTTGTCAGCAGGTATATGGAAAATCCAGGTAAAGAGCATTGGGCAACAGTGAAATGGGTGCTTTGATATCTGAGGGGCACAAGTGATTATTGTATCACCTATAACAGTGGTTGTGAATTAGTCTGTGGATATGTTGATTCTGATTTTGCAGGTGATTTGGAAAAGAGAAGGTCGACTTCAGGGTATGTCTTTACTCTTGCAGGTGGAACTATTAGTTGAATGTCAAAGCTACAGAACATTGTTGCTTTATCCACTATAGAAGCAGAATACATAACTTCTTCACATGCTTGCAAAGAGGTAGTTTGGTTGAAAGGTTTGTTTGGTGAGTTTGGAAGGATGCAGGACAAAGTAAAGTTACTTTGTGATAGTCAAAGTGTTATTCACCTGGCTAAGAATCCATCCTACCACAGTAAAACAAAACATACACCTATCAAGTACTATTTTGAAAGACATGTCATTGATGAAAGTGGAGTCTCTCTTGATAAAGTGCATACAAAAGAGAACTGCACAGACATGTTCACAAAACCACTACTGTTAGAGAAGCTATGATGGTGCTTGGCTTCTCTTGGCTTGCAGAAAAGGTGATGAACAAAAGAAGGAGAAAGGTACCAGGTTAATTGTTGTCAAGGTGGAGATTGTTAAATGGTGACAACAAACTCCCAATATTAGGATTTTAGATCCTATTATTCTGAATTGGTTTTAACTAAATGAGACCAAGGATAGGAGCGCATTCATTTTTAGTTTCCTGTGTAAATGTATTTATGTAAGCCCGTAGAGGCAGACAAGAGTGAGAGATGAGTGTGAGTGAGCTGCTGTAATCTCCTTGATCTGAATAATAAGACAATCGATACCTATGCTTGGTGGACGTAGCCCAACTGTTGGGTGAACCACACAAATCTTTATGTTTCTTGTCTGTGTATTTATTGATTTCTTT
Source organism: Picea engelmannii (assembly GCA_009831015.1). NCBI lineage: Eukaryota > Viridiplantae > Streptophyta > Pinopsida > Pinales > Pinaceae > Picea > Picea engelmannii. The sequence continues at coordinate 834,684 of ML779827.1, read as the reverse complement.
ATATGATATTTGTGTTTCCGCATTTACAAATATAACATCATGTATGTAGGGATTTCAATCTTCTTCATGTTACAACAATTTGGTTTGTGCTTAATATTGAACAGTTACATATTGCAACTTATCATATGCATTTGTTCAATAGTTTAGAACATGGAACCTTCTAGAATCAATGTAACCAATGTCAAATATATCATTTGCCTTAGAATAATGACTTCCAACCACTATGATCACATATCTTCTCTTTGAAATAATAACTTTGAACCACCATGATGACATATCTCAAATATGTCATTTGCCTTAGAATAATGACTTCCAACCACTCTGATCACATATCTTCTCTTTGAAATAATGACTTTGAACCACCATGATGACATATCTCTTTGATATACACTCTTGTAAATCTTACATTTGAAAAGTTTTGTATGGAAAACCTATGTTTTTCTATCAACCTCTTAATTCTTTCCTATAAAATGTAATATGTTTAAATAACACTATCAAATACATATAGACACCACTTTCACTATCATGTATATATAACCATTTTTAAGTATTTATTATTATAATCAATGGTTAACACTTTTGAAAATCTTATCACACCTATGAATTATTAGTTTAATCTATGGGATGTTCTGGTTTCCCTTTAAATTTATTGCTATTAGTTCTGCATTGCTCTACGTGCGTTACTTGAACTCTCTCCATAAAGAACATTATTTCCCAAAGTGGAGTACACGAACTAAATTCAATCGAATGAGTGTAAATAATGAATTCCACATACTTGACTGAGCGTGGTCAGATTTATATTGAAAAATAACTAACAATCAAAAATTATATTTAATAACAAAACTTTTAATAATTTTTAAGTACTCATTCAACCAAGTTTTATATTATATTCAGTGAGAAACTTGAAAAATCAAAATCATAAATAAATAGAATAATGGTGCATTCAAAATACACTTAAATTTTATAAAAAATATAAAATTTGATAAGCTTTATTGAAGTTTTTTTAAACACTGAGAACTGAGTCAAAATAATTGGACTATGAAACAATTACAATATATTCTATTGAGCGGTGGGTATAAGGGAGGCTTTTTATATGGCTACCTAGATAACGACACGAGCACGTATAATAAAACAAATTTTCAGCATATTCCTATCCAGGGAAAAAGACAAAAAAATATTCAATACAAAGTTTTATATTTCTATTTACATGATAAAAAATAATTTATTAATTTAAATAATAGAAAATTATGATGTTTATAGATTTAAATTAATTGATTTTGACAAAAAAAAAAAATCAAAACTTGGAACAATTGACAAAGCTTAGTATAGTGTCTCCATATAAAAAGTAGTTTAGGTATCCTACTCACCACCATCAAACCTGTGTGTATACCATCAAACCAATATGTGAGCAAGTGAAATTTATTAATATTAATAAATTTACATTGCGGTCAAAAAACCCCCAAAAGTAGAACATTTAGCCAACGTCCTTCCTTTAGCAATAGTCTAAATGTTCTATCTTTTGGAGGTTTTCCGACAACTTTTTTCATTTGATTTTGCCCGAAATCTGGTGATGAATAATTGGATTTGCATATTTGAGTGGCTAAGTTTGTATAATCCTAGTGCGGGTTTTTCATCAGGCTGAATCCATTTATGCAATTTAAACAACAGAAAATAGTGATTTTGTCTAAATTTACATGGCGGACCAAAAAACTTAAAAAGTAGAACATTTAGCCAACGCCTTTCCTTTTGCAGTAGTCTAAAAGTTCTACCTTTTGAAGGTTTTTAGACAACTTTTTCTGTTTGATTTTGCTCGAAATCCGATGATGAATGTTTGATTTTTGAAGTGCCCAAAATTTTTTCATTACGCTGAATCTATTTATGCATTCAAAAATGCAATTTAAACAACAGAAAATAGTGATTTTGTCCAAATTTACATCACCAAATTCCGACCAAAAAATCCAAATAAAACATTCAGCCAACGCCTTTATTTTCAACATAAACTTCATAAACTTGTTTTGGAAGCGAATCTCAGTCTCCAACGCGCTACAACACAATTCAGCTTTTGACGCGGCGGCAGTAGTCCGTGCGGCAAGAAGCGTCACGTATCTACTTTCAATATAAACTTGTTTTGGTAGCGACTCTAGCGAATCGCAGTCTACAACACAATTCAACTTTTGAAGCGAACGCCGTAGTCGGTGTGGCAAGAAACTTTGTGAACTTTTTCGAGGCATATTATTCTGACCAGTTTTGTCTGATTAGATAGTGGATGAAGGATAGGTTCATTGTAATACTTGTACACCATATGGCCCGCCCAGCGGGATCGAACCTTATGCTTTGATGTTTTGTACAATTCTGGATTTTATTCACGATTTTATTCCATGTTAATATTTAATGTCATAAAAGTTTCGCCCTGCCAAACACCTTGGATTCCCATCCCACCCTAGTTTTGTTTAATACTACGTGCTGTTTTTTTGAAAAGCTCGGGAGGTAGGCCAGATGTGTCTTTGTAAGGAAGCCGAGCTCAAAATTTTTCTTCCGAACGCTCGCGAGCCTAAGGGCAATGGCTATGGCAGGGGGTTGTAGATACTGTGACGCAATTTCATGTTCTGA
>ML779827.1:812109-822567 GCA_009831015.1 Picea engelmannii | reverse complement strand
CCACTACAATATTTACAATCACAAACTAAGCTACAACAATCAAGGCATTTCAGATGGATGGGGTTTTTACAACAATTTCATTTGGTTATTAAGTATAAGAAAGGAATTCAGAACAAAGTTGCAGATATGTTATCTAGACCTCCGACAAATGCTTCTATTGTTATTCAACAAAGTCCTTTAGTTCATGCAAGCTATGTTGAACAATATACCAAGGATGAAGATTTCAAAGAAGTTTATGAATCACTAAAGCATGGTTATCAGAATGAAGAATTGAATTATCATATTGATGACAAGTTGTTGTGTTATCTTGGTAAAATCTGTATTCCACAAAGTGAAAGAGTGCATGTGATAAGAGAAACTCGCACTTCTCTCATTTCAGGGCATTTTGGAGTAGGTAAAACCGTAGCACAATTACAAAAATTCTGTTATTGGCCTCGAATGAATGAAACAGTGTCCAAATATGTAAAAGGTTGTGTCATGTGTGCAACAAGCAAACCAAGTAACAAAAAGTTAGTCTTGTACACTCCACTTCCAATTCCTTCTCGTCCATGGGAAAGTGTTTCAATGGATTTTGTAGGAGGTTTACCAATGTCTAGAAAATGACATGACTATTTGTATGTTGCTGTGGATCGATTCAGTAAAATGTGTATACTCATGCCTTGTAAAAAGAAGATCACAGCTGAGATGACTCCTCATTTGTTCTTGCAAAATGTATGGGTCCATTTCGGACTTCCTACTTCTATTATTTCTGCTCGAGATTCCCAATTTCTTGGGAAATTTTGGTCATCATTATGGGAACTTATGGACACAAAGTTGAAAAAAAGCACAGGATTTCATCCACAAACCGACGGTCAAACTAAAGTGGTCAACAGGACTATGGTACATCTTCTTCGAGGGTATTGTGCTAAGCATCCCAAGCTTTGGAATGAACAATTTCATTATGTACAACATGCCTACAACAGATCTATACACTCTTCTACTCAAAAGTCTCCTTTCAAGACATGTTTTGTATACTTGCCAAAGTCTCATTTAGACTTCATTTTTGGGAAAGATACAGTGGAATGTGAACAGGTTGATGCAGATAAAGGTCGAAGGTTTATTCAACAGATTTAGGTAATTCATCAAGCAGTGCACGAACAGTTGGAATCAAGTCAGGCCAAATACAAAAAAAGGCATGACAAGCATCGCATGGATCATCATTTTCAGATTGGTGATCAAGTATGGCTTCATATCAGTAAAGATCAACTTCAAGGTGAAGGTAAAAAGTTGAAACCTATCAGGTATGGACCCTTTACAATTTTGGACAAAGTCGGTAATAATGCTTTCCGGTTAGAATTGCCTCCTTATATGAAAATGTATTCAATTGTTAATGTGGAAAACTTGAAATTGTATGAACTGCCTATGATTATAGACCAAGATGTACAGGTTCAAGTACCTTCTGTGGACGAGTTTGCTCCTAAGTATCTTAATGAACTTCAAGAAGATGTAATACTGGACAAGAAGGTCAGATCATCACGAAGAGGAGACATGGAGTTTCTTCGTGTGGGGTTAAAAGGAATGCATCCAAGCAAAGCAAGGTGGATAGAGACCGGAATAGTGAGGGAATTATACCCTCACTTATTTTCTGAATGATTTCATATTTTTTGTGGCCAAAAAGCTTTCCAGTGGGAAGGTTTGATCTAGGTGGATCATATCAAAATTCGATAGAGTTAAAGTATTCAAATGGAAAAGTAAAGCTTACAAAGTGGAAGAGCTCGTCAGCAGCTTTCCGGTGACGTTCGTTTCAGGAAAAACGGCATCCAGGTGACAAAGATATGAGCAAGGGAAGTTTCATCAAAAATGGTTATAAATGGATTAAAATGGTCAAAAATATGGTTAGAAATGGTTTGGAAAAAAAGGGGTGGTCAAGGGCCTAGCCCTTGACCTTGCCAACACCGAGGCACCCCCTTGGTATTTTGGATATCAAAAACCATATGGAAAAACCCAAAGTATAATGTTATACAAAAACACAAACCATATGATAAAACCCAAAAACACACCACATTATTTATACCATATGTCAAAGTGCGTGCATATATTTCATATATATATATATATATGTGTGTGTGTGTGTGTGTGTGTGTGTGTGTGTGTGTGTGTGACACCATATATATTACACCAAAAATTGCGTGCCAAAAACCATAATATATAAACCATGTTATATAACAAATCGTGCCAAGGAGGGGAAGCCCGCGGGTTTGACCCCGAGACTTCCGCCCCCATAACCACTTCCACTACCAATGCGCCATCGCCATGGGACGTGGCAAGAAATGGTGCAAAAACCTTAAAAAGTGCACCAATGTGGGGGATTTCGGAGGGCGTGTGGTCCATAGCTCGCGCCCCCCAAAAACCATTGTTTTTTTATTATTTAAATGGAGCATGGGCACGAATCTCGAGGAGGGTGAATGAGTTTTGATGCAGGCAGAGACAGGCACACAGATCGAGGTGATGATGCATAGTGACCGAAGTGAATTTGCATGCATATCGAGGTGGTATTTGCATGCAGTTTGAGGTGGTATAGAATTGGCACGCATTCTGAGGCCGTACGGACTGTACAATCAGGGGCAGATTGGGAATAGTGCCAAAAAGGGCATTTGGAGTCCAGTTTCAGAAATATATCGAGTTTATACTCAAAAGTCTCGATTTTTCGCAAGGATTTGAGATCCAACTTCAGTTTTTTCATTCAAGCATCTAGACAGAAAAGTGCTCACAGAACCTTCCGGATACACAGAACGGTATCCATGTTTATACTTAAAAGTCTCAGAATTTCATCTTGCAACTGTTGTTGAAGTCTATTACTGTATATGTGTAATGGTCCCAAGCCAAATTTTTTGCTTGGAATCACTAACTACCACTGATGTGTTAATGTACGAGTATTATTGAGTTATTAAATGCAATTATAACAGATTCATCCAACACATGAAGATCATAACACATTCAAGATATAAAGCATAAGCATAAATCTGACCTTTATTATAGAATCAGGAATCAGATACAATAGAATGAGCATATCTGGAATAATCTTCAGATGGCTCCAATACAAGACAAGTATGAGCTGCTACAAAATTCTCTCGCTGATACAATAAGCCTCCCAAAGGATGAATAAGATATGAAGACCAATACATGCATAAATGAATGCCAATGTCCCTCAGCTGAAAAGTGCCACGCTCCACTAGAAGGCTGAAACCCTCAATAAATCAGCCCAACTGAAGGAAGGCTCCAAACGAGTCCAAACTCAGCCAGATGACAGATCAGGATGATAGAATCACCCTCCTGAAGTCTCAAGCTCAACGTCCAAGGAAAACCCCTCCAAACTCCGAATCTTCTGCTGAAGTTGCGCCCTCCTGGATGGCTGAAACCCTTGGTGATTCGGCCCTGATGAGAAAAGCCTCCAAATGCTCTGAAACTCTCCCGGAATGTAGATCGAGCTAAGAGAACCCTGTGGGTGAAGTTTCAGACCCAGATCTCAAGCAGATCTCTCTAGATATGAGAAATACAAAATGGTAGGACGTCCTCCTTTCCTCCAAATCATCCCAGTCTGAATCTAAATGTCTGATGGTGATAACTCTCTGGAAAAGCACTCAAAATGATGGTGGAGCACCTGCAAGTAAAACCCAACTGATGAAATGTCCAACGCTCCTCTTGATTGGCTAGATCAAACCCTTCTCTTCAAAATGGTGCACCCTTGTTGAAACTGCTCAAAACAGTACGACCTTGTTATCTTTAGAAGCACTAGGAAGAGATATGCTGAGAATAGAATGGTGTGGAAGAATATTTCATCCCCGAGACCAAGCTGTGGAACAAGGTGAGTGGATATTTCACCACTGAGTTGCTCACAAGGGTTTGTACAACAAAACCCCCAAACTGAATGCTCAAGAGAAATAACAAGCAATATGCCAAATCTAGAATGCCTAATAGGTGCACCCTTGCCTTTTACTTATACTTTTCCTTCTAATCCTCTATTGAGTTAACTCCCAGGGTTAACTTCTATTCTTCTGTTGAGTTATCCTTCCCTCCTTTTATCCTTTCCCTTTCTCAAGTCAACTTAAAAATACAACTTTAATCTAGTTGACCTCCCTCCTCAGTGTGAGACTATGACCTAGTGGGGGTGCCCAGGCCACTGAGTCTCCTCATCACCTCCCTAAGAGGTGGGGGACATTATAGTCTCCCCTGCTTGAAATTGCTTGTCCTCAAGCAATTCCAAACCTGCATCTCGTACCATATGTTCACTCTCCCAAGTGGCATCCTCAATGGGCAAGTCTTTCCACCTGATCAGATACTCCTTGATGCTTCTCTTCCGGAGCTTCTTTTCTCGAACTTCCAATATCTCTTCTGGAATCAACACCAGATGACCTTCTTCATCGATGGGAGGTAGTATCTCAATGGGGCGGATGTGTTGGTCGATGGCCTTCTTCAGGCAGGATACATGGAAGACATTGTGTATCCGGCTGCCTGGTGGAAGCTCTAACTCATAAGCCACGACCCCTATCTTTCTGCTAATCCTGTAGGGCCTAAAGAAACGTGGCTGTAGTTTTTCTACTCCACTTCTTTTAATTGAGGCCTGTCGATAAGGTTGGAGCCTCAAATAAATCAAGTCACCCACTTCAAAAGTGCGCTCCATTCTGTGTTTTTCCGCCTGGACCTTCTGCTGATTCTGTGCCCTCTGTAAATGATCCTTCAACTCCCGGAGAATGTCCTGGCTCTGTTGTACCCAATCCTGCACCATGGGTGCCCTGCTGTCCCCAAAGGCAATCTCCATAAAGGAAAGGGGATCATAGCTATATAAAGCTCTGAATGGTGTCATGCCTATGGATACATGATGGGTGGTGTTGTACCAATATTCTCCCAAGTGCAACCATCTGATCCATGTTTTTTGTTGTCCTGCTACGTAATTTTTGAGGTAGCCTTCCACCCATTTGTTGACTATTTCAGTGTGACCGTCCGTCTGAGGGTGATAGCTAGTACTAGGAGTCAATGTCGTATCCACTAATCTGAATAACTCCTGCCAAAACGTACTCATGAATCTGATGTCCCTGTCACTGATAATGGTCTTGGGTAGGCCGTGTAGTCTGAACACTTCTTTGAAAAATAATTTGGCCACCTGTGTTGCACTAAATTCTATGTCTATGGAAAAGAAGTGTGCAAACTTTGTCAACCTGTCTACCACCACAAAAATGCAATCCTTCCCCTATGCTCTAGGCAACCCGGTGATGAAATCAATGGATATACTTTCCCACTTCTGCTTTGGAATGGGTAGGGGCTGTAACAGTCCTGCAGGGTGTGTGTGCTCATCCTTGTTTTCTTGGAATGTAGTGCACTCTTTGACATGCTTAATCACATCCTCCTTGAGGCCTTTCCATGCAAACCTCTCTCTCACCTGCATGTATGTCTTATTGATGCCCCGATGTCCTGCTACGGGTGAGTTATGACATGCATGCAGGATCTTAGCTTTGAGAGCTGATCCAGGAACTAAGAAGATTCAGCATTTGTAATAAATGAGGTTCTTTATGACCCTGAAGTTGTCATCCTATATTTGTCCATCCAACAGTTGACAAGCGAACTGATCCTTTGCATATTCCACTATCAAGTGATCCTTCCAGTCAACTAACATACCAGACATGGAAAAAATAGATGGCCTCCTGGATAATGCATCGGCTACTATGTTTCTTGTCCCTTGACGAATTCAATGTCGAAGTCGTAGGCCTGTATTTTTCTTACCCATTTTTGTTGTCTTTCATTCAAATCCTTCTACTCCAATAGATATTTAAGATTGTTATGGTCTGATTTGACCACAAACCTTGCACCTACAAAATATTACCTGAATTTGGCTAGTGCATGCATGATAGCTAGCATTTCTTTGTCGTAAATGTTGTAAAGTAGCTCAGGACCCCTGAGTTTCCGACTTTCATAGGCAAGGGGGTGCCTATTCTGCATCAACACGGCCCCTATACCTTCCCCTGAGGCATCACACTCCAAGGTGAAGGGTATGCCGAAATCTGAAAGAGCTAGAATTGGGCAGGTGCTCATGACTTCTTTCATTCTCTCCATCGTGGTTTGGGCCTCGTCATTCCATTTGAAGGACCCATTTTTAGTCAGGTCAGTCAAGGATGCACACAGTTGAGAGAACCCTTTGACAAATTTCCTGTAGTATGTGCATAGGCCCAGGAATCCCCTCAGTTTTGTGAGTGTCTTCGGAGTAGGCCATTCCCTAATGGCTATTATTTTCTCCTGGTGTACCTGTACCCCTTTTTCCCCTATGATGTGTCCCAAGTAGAGAACCTCTGTCATCCCAAACTCACACTTGGATTCCTTGGCGTATAGTGACTGTTCTTCCATGATTGACAGGATTTGGTCCACATGTCGAAGGTGTTCCTCCCAGGTCTTGTTGTAAATGAGCAAGTCATCAAAGAATACCAACAAGTGTTTCCTCAGCTGTTTTTTGAACACATGGTTCATGCAGGACTGAAATGTGTTTGGGGCATTGGTTAACCCAAAGGGCATTATCAAAAACTTGTAATGGTCGTAGTGACACCTAAAAGTTGTTTTTGAGATGTCCTCCTCCCTCATCTTGATTTGATGGTAGCCCGAACAAAGGTCAATTTTTGTGAAATAGATAGCTCCATGCAGCTCATCCAGCAACTCATCAATCCTGGGTATGGGGTACCTATTTTTTATCGTCTTTTTATTCAAAGCTTGTAAGTCAATGCACATTCTCATCGTTCCATCCTTCTTCTTTACCAAGACTATTGAAGAAGCAAACAAGCTTAAACTCGGCCTGATGTGTCCCATGTCTAGAATCTCTTTGATGGCCTTCTCTATCTCGTCTTTATACTTCTTAGGGTGCCTATAGGGTGTGGTGATAACAGGTTTAGCCCCTGCTTCTAGCTCAATGATGTGCTCAAACCCCCTATCTAGTGGCACACCTGGAGGAATTGGTCCAAACACCTTATGGTGCATGTCAAGGATTCTTTTAATCTCTGGTGTGTAATGCACCTTTCCCTTCTCATCCATCCGTGTTGAGAAATTGCATTCTGCTGCGTATACAATTTATTCCCTTCTAAAGATGGCTTCCATCCTCTTGGCCATGACCACTCTGGCAGAGTTACCTAGCATGCCTCTGAGCATAACCTTTCGTCCTCCTTCCTCTACAAAGGACATTTCCATGGTATTGTAATTGGTGGTGATGGGTCCTAAAGTGTTGAGCCACTGCACCCCTAGGATGATGTTGGTATCGGGAAGATCCATCACATACACATCCTTAATTAACTCATGCTTTCCCAAGGTGAGTTTCATACCTGGTATGTATCTGTCACAGGGCATAGTACTCCCGCCTGCTACCTCCACTTTGAATCCTTCAAATTCTACTGTAGGTATGTGCCTCCTCTTCAGTAATGCTACATCAATGAAATTGTGAGAACCTCCTCCATCAATCAGAACTGAAACTCTCTGTCCCTGCAAGACCCCTCTCATTCTGAAGGTGTTGAACTTGGGTACCCCGCTGATAGATGCCAAGGTAGCCTTTTCTCTGGCCGCACAGTCAAGTTCTGGAACCTCCTCTTCCGTTGTCTCTGCAATTTCAGCATCAATGTTTTGTATCTGACCATACTCTTCCTCCTCTTCATTGTCCGAGGTAACTTCTATATAGTGAACCTGGACACGGTTCTTTGCAAGTGATTTGTCCCCGACCAGGCTCATGATACTTTTCACAGAAGGGTTGATGGAACCCTTGAAGGGTTGGGTAAAGGCCTTTAAACCCAACAACCTACAGGAGGCCATTTGGAAGACGAGGGATTTGGGGCCAGCTGTGAAGCCTAAATTCATACCCAAACCACCTCTTAACAGTGGAGGAAGAGATCAAAGACCTCCAATGAATCAGGGAGGATGTGACCTAAAAGGGTTTGACAAGGGTCGTGGTAGGATAAATGACAACACCAGAAGGGAACTGAGGAGAAAGCAACTCTGCTTCATTTGCAAAGAACCGTGAAAAGTATCATGAGCCTGGTTGGGGACATATCCTGTACCATAACTGTCAACCTCTAAAATTCATCAATATATACTTCAGTCGTACCTGTTTGCTTGAGTTGGGTGAGCTCCCAGAAATGTAGCTCAAGATCTCCTTGATCAAATCTATCAATGAGCCTCTGAGTGAATTATGTATAGGACACAATCTGATTGTGGCTGAGTGTGGTGAGTCCGTGATACCACCAGTCATGGGCCTTTCCATCCAAGTACATAGTGGAAAACGTGATGGCCTCCATTTCCCTCATGGGATTGAGCTGTAAGTAGGTATCCAGTTTTTGTACCCAAGACTGTGTTGTCATCTTGGTCGTACCATCAAAGTAAGGGATTTTTATCTTCCCTGCTCTACGTTCAAACTCAAAACTACCCCTGTGGTTCGTCCTAGGTTGATTTATGAACCTGAGTTGGCAATACTGATCTAGAGACATCTGTCTTTGGACCCTCATATCCAAACTGTAGTACTCCTTGGTACTTCTTGCTATTTGTTCCACAAAGTCTTCAACATGTTCTGGTTTCCCTTGCTCATCTGTGAATGTGGGCATGTAAGGTTTGGGGTTAGCTCTGCTACCTAAATGTCGGCCAAACTGTTCATCTGTGAATGTAGGTATGTATCGCTTCTGATTGACCCTGCTACCCATTTGACATTGTGTCGTGTCTCCTTCCAAACTTCCTTCAGATCTGGGGCCTTTCTCCGGATTATACCTGATCTCCTCATGGGTTCCACCAGATCCACCAGCCTCCTTATTCCTATACGTATCAGGGTTCTTCCCTTGATGGGTCACTTGCATCAGAAGTTCATTTAGCTTGGATTGATTCTTGTTCATTATCTACAGGTTCTCATCAACTCTCTTCAAAGTTTTAGAGAGTTTGGTTTGTCCCCTTCTGTTGGTTTCATGGTACTCGCCCAAGTGTTGGACCAATGTGCTTTCCGTGCGGTTGACGGATTGCTGGAACTTGTTAAACTCGACTACTATGAGAGCCAAGCCTAGAGGCTTGTGGTCATCCCCTGACCCTTCCATTTCGGCCTTTGTTTCACTGCTCGGTTTCTTCCTTCGACCCATGAAAATACCACTATACCTCTGAATGCGTCGATCCTTCCACAGGTTTGGAGGATCAAAGCTCTGATACCACTGTAATGGTCCCAAGCCAATTTTTTTTCTTGGAGTCACTAACAACCACTGATGTGTTGATGTACGGGTATTATTGAGTTATTAAATGCAATTATAACAGATTCATCCAACACATGAAGATCATAACACATTCAAGATATAAAGCATAAGCATAAATCTGACCTTTATTATAGAATCAAGAATCATATACAATAGAATGAGAAAATCTGGAATAATATTTAGATGGCTCCAATACAAGACAAGTATGAGCTGCTACAAAATGCTCCCACTGATACAATAAGCCTCCCAAAGGTTGAATAAGATATGAATACCAATACATGCATAAATGAATGCCAATGTCCCTCAGCTGGAAAGTGTCACGTTCCACTAGAAGGCTGAAACCCTCAATAAATCGGCCCAACTAAAGGAAGGCTCCAAACGAGTCCAAACTCGGCCAGATGATAGATCGAGATGATAGAATCACCCTCCTGAAGTCTCAAGCTCAACATCCAAGGCAAACCCCTCCAAACTCTGAATCTTCTGCTGAAGCTGCGCCCTCCTAAATGGCTGAAGCCCTTGGTGATTCGGCCCTGATGAGAAAAGCCTCCAAATGCTCTGAAACTCTATCGGAATGTAGATCGAGCTAAGAGAACCCTGTGGGTGAAGTTTCAGACCCAGATCTCAAGCGGATCTCTCTAGATCTGAGAAATACAAAATGGTGGGACGTCCTCCTTTCCTCCAAATCGTCCCAGTCTGAATCTAAATGTCTGATGGTGATAACTCTATGGAAAAGCACTCAAAATGATGGTGGAGCACCTGCAAGTAAAACCCAACTGATGAAATGCCCAATGCTCCTCTTGATTGGCTAGATCGAACCCTTCTCTTCAAAATGGTGCGCCCTTGCTGAAACTCCTCAAAACAATACAACCTTGTTATCTTCAAAAGCACTAGGAAGAGATATGCTAAGAATAGAATGGTGTGGAGGAATCTTTCATCCCCGAGACCAAGCTATGGAACAAGGTGAGTGGATATTTCACCACTGAGTTGCTCACAAGGGTTTGTACAACAAAACCCCCAAACTGAATGCTCAAGAGCAATAATAAGCAATATGCCAAATCCAGAATGCCTAATAGGTGCGCCCTTGCCTTTTACTTATACTTTTCCTTCTAATCCTCTATTGAGTTAAGTTAACTCCCAGGGTTAACTTCTATTCTTCTGTTGAGTTATCTTTCCCTCCTTTTATCCTTTCCCTTTCTCAAGTCAACTTAAAAATATAACTTTAATCTAGTTG
>ML779827.1:788538-806598 GCA_009831015.1 Picea engelmannii | reverse complement strand
CTTTTCCAGCGCCCAACCTCTTGATACCCATCTCTACCTCTTGCACCGTGAAGAGTTCTGTATCTATGTTGACCAAGGGAGGAGGGTCAACCTTGGGATCCTGCTCATAAAGTTGTCTTGCATAGTCGAACCATTTAGAAGCTATAATGTTGTTTTCAGTTTGCACCTTTTTTGGTTGGAGCTCCTTCCAGAATAGTTTGGGGTTATTTTTCCCAAGGAATATTAGTTATTCTCTCCTCGAGACCATGAAATCAACCTTTTTCTTTCTTACTATCTGCTGGTAAGCTTGAGCTTTATGTTATCCTTGTCTGATTCCTTCCACCTTCTCCTTGCCTTTTTGCATTCCTCGTCAAACTAAGCATTAACCAGAAAGCAGTTTGTTTTAGACTTCTTAATTTTTGCTCTTTTGCATTCAACAAGTGTGCTTTGAATTAAATGTGTTAATCTGTGACTGTGAAGGCCATGCAATGAGATTTCCTCCTTCTCGAAGAGCCTCTCTAACGTTTTTTTGAAGGTATTACAATTCTCTGGAGTCAAAAGAATTCTGCCATTTGAGGGATTTTGTTGAACACACTGAGTTTTTGACCCTAATTGCTTTTTTTCGGTCCAAGAGAAACTTAAATAAATTGGCTTGTGATCCGATTTTAAGTCCCAAATTTGATCTCCAATCAACACTTCCTCCATTTTCCCACACAAGTTATGCGAGCAAATTGCATAATCTACTACACTTGCTACACTTGCTACACTTGAGAGGTTATATATAGCGAACTTTGTGGGTCCTTTTTGTCAAATTTCGGAGGATGTCAGCTTTTCTGTATTTTCCAGATTTGATCAAGATATCACAAAGCCAGAAAGAAAATAGGCGTGATGAAGATGTCCATCTTACAAAAGCCAGAAAAAGAAGAGGGTGATGGAGACGGGGACGGGGTTCGAACAGAGCACGTCTAGCTTCAACACCGTCAACTCTTTCTTCTACCCCAGAAAGAAATTGAACTATCAAACTACTGCAGTTGAATTCAGAAACGACCTGGTAAAAATCACGAAGTCCTATTTTATTTTATTTCGTCTCTTTTGTCTACTTGAAGGCTAGAATTCTATGGCATTGACATAAATAATAGTTAAAGCTCTCAAAATAATATCTTTATCTTTACACATTTAGAAGCCTTTTTTTATACTTGTAATCTTTTTTGGAAAATTCTTAAGTTCGAGATTGAACAAATATTATTGTAAGCTTTTTTATTCTTGAACCACGATTACAACGAAAAATTCTTAAGGTGGAGATTGAACAAATATTATTGACCAGTTCTCAACATAATATCCTTCCATATCCGCTGATAGGATCGGATAGGATCTGCTGATAGGATCGGATAGGATCTACTGATAATCCTATCAGTATTTTGAAAGTCGATATCGATTTTTATGCATATTTGAAGTCTTATCTTCCTTAAATGTTGAATATAGCTGGAAATTCTTCAGCTGGAGATTCGAAATAATATCGGCCATCTCTTGAAATAATATCTTTTCATATCCAATGAACTATCACAAGCATGAAAGCAGATGTCGATTTTGTTACATGTATGAGCTTTTTCTTCTTTTAACTTCGAATACAGCTGAAAATTCATAGGTGCAGACCTGAAGAAATAATATTTTCATAGGTGGAGACCTGAAGAAATAATATTTTCATAGGTGGAGACCTGAAGAAATAATATCGACTGGCGGTTGTGTATTTTTATGCATTTAAGGGCATTTCCTTCCTTTAATCTCGAATACAGCGACCTGAAGAAATAATATCGAACATCTCTTAAAATGATATCTTTCCGTAACCACTAAATTTTCAGCAGCATCAAAGCCGATGTCTATTTTTATGGATTTAGAGGTTTTTTCTTTCTTAAATTTCGAGTACAGCTGAAACTTAGTCGTCGCTCTTTTCTTGTCTGATGATGTTCTCTTCTTTATTTATTTTTTCATATGATCAACCTTTCTCTTTCCTTGAATACAACTGAAAATTCTCCAGGTGGAGAACTGAAATGCGGTATCGTTTATGGTGACACTTTTATTACCTATTTAAAATCTCTTAACCCGTAGTGACATTTTCCATGGCCTATTTAAAATCGTTTGTTCAGGAAACAATTTCCTAAAAACCAACCGAAGAAATAAAAAAAGAGAGAACTTAACTTGAAGTTAACCAGCGTATAATACATTGGCGGAAGAAATGATGATGTGTAAAGGCGTTGACGCTCAAAGCAGCGGATATTGCATTCCAGTTATAAGAAACAGAGAACTTGAAAAGTGTGTTACTGGTGCTTCGCGGACAATGCAGAAAATTGCATCGCACATACAATGAGCAGAAAGAGTAGTAGTGAATAAACGAACAACTACTTGAAATAATGAATGAATAAACAATTATGAAAGAATGAATGAATAAACAAACAACTACATGACATAAACGAAAAAAATTATTGTAGGTATTACCTACGCAGAATGCCTCCAATCCATAAGTCTCATTAAGTTTTGAAAATAAAATAAAATTAAAGGGTCAGATAAAAATAATACCATACATAAATGTAATGTGTAGTTAATTTTCCTTACCTTGAAACGTCAAAGAACTGAGGCAAGTGTTTTGGTGTCCTCGATATTTGCCCCTGAAAACAGGGTAGAGTCTAGTCTTCTCTTGCTTTAAATTTATTGTTATTAGCTTTGCATTGCTCTAAAATTCCTTAGGTCCATGATATCCACCATGCTGAGCAGCGTTGAATGTGGCTACATTTAATTATGCCAAAGGCGTTCTTTAAGGGGAGGTTCTTCTGAAGTCTTTCGTCATCTGTCCGCAGCGTATTAACACATGCCACGTGATTCTATCCACAGCAATGGCATCTTCCAGCTGGTTTTCTTCAACACCACGCCCAATGCCTACGCCCTGGCCATTCTAATGGGCTATTTTGGACAAGCAGAAACCATGAGGTTCGTGTGGACTGCTAGCAGGAACGATCTCGTCCGAGAAAATGCCACTCTCAAATACGGAACTAATGAAAACCTCCTCCTCTCCGATGCAAATGACCGCTTTGTTTGGTCCACAAACACTTCAAACAAGGGCGTCGAGGGAACCGAACTTCGGAACAACGACAACCTGGTGCTCTATGACAAAAAAAAAAAACGTTGTGGTAGAGTTTCGATCATGTGATCGATAGTCTCTTAGTCGAGCAGTCACTGAAAATTGGAGGGGTGAAGAAACTGGTGAGCCGCGTGTCGGACAAGGATGTATCGGAGGGTCCTTATAGTCTTGCAATGGAAGTCAGAGGATTCGCTCTCTATGCCAGCTTTCCCAAGCCTTTACCTTACTGGATTCTTAGCTTCTACGAGGGGAGAAAGGACATCTTTGCCATCACGCACACCTACAAGAAGTTGGTGAGTAGCATAAGGTTCCTAAGTAATACAGAAGCAGAGAATGGGTATCGTCAGATGATGGAGATGAGGTTGTCCAACTTCACTGCGCTGCCAGAGTTAAGGGCACCTAAACTCTGCAAGCTCACGTCTGATGAAACCACCTCGACTCTCTATGGTTTCAACACCCCCAAATTTAACACGACTATGTCCTTTCTAAGATTGGACTCCGATGGAGATATGAGAATGTATACTTACTTGCCTGATATCGAATTGAATACATGGGATATTACATACCAGAGATTTGGTTGTTGGCGAGGAATGGTTGAGTGTGGTTTTCTGAGGAAATGTGGAGGATTTGGGGTTTGTGAGAAGGGTCAATGCTTGGCCTGCCATGAAGTTGACGACTTCAAAGGTTGGTCTACTAACTACTCTCCCCCTTCCCTTCCTAAATACAAAGATGCTTCTTCCAACACTTCTGTCGATTTCTATAAGGTGTTGGGAGCTGAGCATTTCTCCAACAAATATGTGAATGCAGACCGAAATGGAAAAACAACATTAGAAGACTGCAGGAGGAGGTGTTTGAATGATTGTACATGCAATACATTCTTCTATTGGGAAGAGTCGTCTGCGTGCTTAAACAACCAGACTGTGGGTACTCTTAACCAGCTTGGGAATAACACGCACCTTGCATTCATCAAGACTATTAAGAAGGTTTAATCACCTTCATCGCTATCAGACGACTATTTTTCTTGTCGTTGGATTTTAATAAAATACAGTTGATCACGTGCCCTGCCTCAAGTTGTATTGCACAAATCCATATTGTCTTAGTTGAAAGCGTTGGTGCATTGGTTTTTTAATCATTTTAAATAATGGGAAGGGAGTAAAGCATTTTATTTTATTTTATGATTTGTTGGAATTATAAAAAAATATAATATCAAATATTATATATTATATATTATATATTAACATTACATAATTTTAATTTTGTAATAGATAAAGATATGCAAAGATAGAGATATTACATAATTTTGTAACATGTAAAGATATGTGAAGTTGCTAAATTTAATTTTATACTAAATTATAATTTTAACAAAAATTATCTTACTAATACATTCATACTAGCATAATATCATACTCCCGAAGCAGGGGAAAGGAAACACCGAAGTGAAATGGGGTGGTTGAATTGTTTAAAGATCATAGAATTTTGTTTTTGGATGGAAAATGAATACTTCACAAGGTCCATCTTCATCCCACATTTCACAAAATATTTTCAATGATTATGTAACTCCAAAGTTGAATCGTCCGACTGCATGCCCACCCACAATAACTCTAAAAATGAATTTCCGAGCTCCATACCCACATGCAATAATCACATATATGTGATAAGCTTTTCCAAAGAAAAATCGCAGAGGAAGAAGAGACCTGTATTTCTTGTTAATCCACCAGACAAGATACAATCTACAATCTCATAAAGTCTACAATATAGAGTCTACAGTCTATAAGAAACGGTCTACACTCATAAAGTATATAATATACACTCATCTTATCCAATAGTTTGGAGTCGATGAAATATCATATAAATTATAATTTGACAATTTATAATCTTAGCCTATCCAGCAGTTTGGAGTCAGTGAAATATCCTATCAATTATAATTTCACAATTTGTAAAAGATATTTATAAAATATGATATTTGAATATATTTTATAAAATAAAAAATTTGTTATTATTTATTTGACCTGCCACATCCCCAACTTGTTGTCTTGATCAATAGGTGAGGAAAAAGTGGAGTCAGAAAACAATATGGATTTGACGCAACCATACTCTATTTCCTTCTCAATAGGTGGGCTTAGATAAATAAGTTAGTGTGTTTGTTAAGTTACTGAAGTTGGGGTGCGACCACTGAGCCCACTTACTCAATATGGCCTACCATCGACGAGTATGAATTCCTCCCATGATTCTCAAAACTTATACACTACTCTATTCAATTAAATATACATGTTATCGTATAAGATATAATGATCCCAAGCCAATTTTTTGCTTGGAATCACTAACTAACCACTGATTTGATTATTATTTGTTGTGTATGCAGGTTGGCCATGAATATTTCGGCCGTAGGGTTTATTGAGTTATTCAACCACATATTTATACAAGAATCATTGTAATCATATGAAGACCATCAACATTACACAAGATAGGAACCACAAGCAAATAGTTGAACTTTATTATAAGAAAGCAAGCACCTGATACAATAGAGAAGCAGATCTGAAGTAGATGGCTTCAAGACAATAATGGAGCTGCATACAAAATGCTCCCGGAGATACAAATCAAGCCTCCCAAAGGATGCCAATAGAAGATGAATGCTCAATTGCAAGACCAGGGTTTCGACCTCCCCTCAAGCAATTGGTATGACCCTGATGACTACTGGTATGACCTGCTGAAGGCAAGGAAACCAAGGGTTCGACCCTCCTGAAGATATAGACTTCCTGATGCTACCAAACTCTCCTCAATGATAGATCAAGGCAAGGGAAGCCTCCTCCTGAAGTATGAAGCTCAATCACTGAAGATTCCTCCTCAAACTGCAGAAACCCTAGGATGGTACGACCCTCCTGAAACCCTGAATATGGCCAATAGTATGACCTAGCTTAATGGGGCCTCTGAATCATCTGAAACTCTCCCGAATGATAGATCGGGCATCTACAAGCACTTGAGAGAAGTCTCAAAATCATATCTAGCCTATATCCTTCTAGATATGAAAATTGTTGAATCTCCAAGTCGTACCCTTCCTCCTGAAATCGTCCCAATCTGCAGTAAATGATAGGGACGTGATAACTCCTCCAAGAAGCCCTCAAACTGATGAGCAAGGGCTTGCAAGAAAAACCCTAATGATGGAAAAATCTCAAGCTTCATCCTTTGGCTGGATTGAACTCTTCCTCAACAATTGGTGCACCCCTACAAGAAAAACCTAGCTGGTACGACCCTCCTGATCCAAATGGTACAACCCTGCTAGTCCTATTGGGTAGATGATAGCTGTAGAATGGTGTGGGTGGATTATTTCATCCCCAAGACCAATCTTGGAGCTAGGTGAGTGGAATATTTCACCACTGAGTTTCTTACTAGGGTTTGTAATATCAGAACCCTCAAAACTGTATGCTCAAGATCATCAAGAAGCAAAATACCAAAATCCATAATGAATAAGAGGTGCACCCTAGCCTTCTGTTTATACTTTTCTTCTATTTCCCTGTTGAGTTAAGTTAACTCCTAGAGTTAACCCAACTCAACCCCCAGTGCTTCTATTTCTTCATTGAGTTATCTTTTTACTCATTTTTCTCTTTTTATTAAGTCAACTTAAGAATATAACCTTAGTTTGGTTGACTTTTCCCCTCAGTGTGAGACTATGGCCTAGTGGGGATGCCTAGGCCACTAAGTCCTCTCAAAACCTCTTCATCAAGAGGTGGGAGACATTACATAAGAGGGTCAAGTGATTTTCATGATTACATTAGCTTCAAACCCATTGAATAATGAACGTACATGTCAACTCAATAATTTGTATACCAATAAATACTTATTACCATCACCACATCACCACCATCAACCACTGGAGATTATGTTACCCTTTTCTGTAATTCCGATGGATCTGAATTTTTCGCACACAACTTGATTTTGGTGAGTTGTTTATGTTGTCCTGGATTATAGTAATGATGATATAAATTCATGTCTTTTGTTATTTTAATATGGTTTAATTTTTGTACAGGTGAATAGGTCGGAGATTTTCTGAAAAATGCTTGAAGAAGTAGATATGAAGGAAAAAGAAACGAGGAAAGTGGTTATTCAGGAAGTTGGTGGAGAGAGTTTCAAAGCGTTTATGAAATTTCTATACAGTGCCCAAGTGAGCTCTGAAGAAATTCATGCGAATTATAGAGAGCTTGTAAAGCTCGTCCATTTTTACCAAGTGAAGTTTCTCCTCGTGAAACTGGACAAATTCATTTGCAATGAGATTGTGAGTAAGAACAACTGTATCAAAATTTTGAAGATGGCTTATTTATATGACTTGGAGACAACGAGAGAGGTCGCTTTGAATCTTATTGTTCGTGATCTCAACGATGAATTGTATGACATAGCCTTTGAAGAACTGCAAATGGACCATCCATGGATGTCTCATGATCTTTCTAAATCTATTTATAAACGATTGCAGAAAAAACACTAGAATAAAGCATTTACTCTATTGTTTTAGCGACAGTGACTTTGTTGGTTCTTATTCGGATTCCTGTGACAGATATTCTATCACTTTTTCCCTTCCTTCCACATTTGAATCCAAATTCGAAAATTCCAGAATTCTTGCACTTCCATTTTCTAGAGAAGAAAGGATTCTATCAATTCTAGGTTTTTCTTTCATGGAATTTTTTTCTAATTCCTCTCATCTGAACATCTTTCTCATTTGTTTAATATTTTTACAGAATAATAATATTAGAAAATTTCTGTTAAAAAAATTAAATTATTTATAATTCATTTTTAAAAGATCTTCCTCTTTCGAGAGAGAAGGGAGGATTCCATTGAGTCATGATTGTTCATCTTCATTTTATTTGATTTTATAAACTGGAATGGATCCATAGATTTCAATCTTTTTTTATGTCTTATAATAGTCACATCTTGAGGTTATCATAAACTAGAATGGATCGATATTTTCAGCGCTTAATCTTCGTCGATCAACGAGAACTTGGTATATCTTCCATATGGTCATTTACCTAATATGTACAATATGGAACTTGATCCCGATATCTCTCTTCTACCCCTCTTCTTGTTAAGATAAAAAATTCTCCTGCCCCTTCTTCTTGTTATGATAAAAAAATATGAATGAGGTATTACTCTTCCTCAAGTGGGTTTTGGAGGTCCAAGGGGAAAACAACATATGATTAATGAGACACCTTCCCAATTCCATTTAAAGTCAGACCGTGGCAAACGATATATGATTAACGACAACAAACAATGCTTTACATCTCTCACATCATTTGTATAATGCCATCTGTTATAGTTAAACCATACCAAATAGTGTCGTTACAATGTTTAATGATTACTTTATCACAAGTTAAAAATTTCATCCATGTCATGGAGTACATCAAATGTCGATTATTGTGGAGTCAGGGCATTGATTCCAATAATCGTTGGGAGTGCTAAATGGAAAAGCAAATGAACTATGTATAGGTACCTGTAAATTTTAAGCTCCTTTAAAATGGCCAGATGATCTTGGGTAAGTAGAGAGTGAATATGACAAACAATATTATTTAGCTTGAAAGCATTAGGTTGACACATCACATGAGCACACAAAAAACAACTATAAATGTGGTTGTTAGAAGAAAAACATGATTCCTTATATCTTAAATTTTGTATAGAAACATATGCTCATTTGTGGGCGGGATTTTCATCTTCTTCATGTTACAACATTTTGGTTTATGCTTAACATTGAACAATTACAAATTGCAACTTATCATATGCATTTATTCAATAGTTTAGGACATGGAACCTTCTAGGGTCAATGTAACCAATGTTAAATACATTATTTTCCTTAGAATAATAACTTTGAACCACCATGACCACATATCTACTCTTTGATATACATTCTTGTAAATCGTTTACATTTAAAAGGTCTTGTATGGGAAATCTTTTACATTTGAAAGATCTTGTATAGAAGACCTATGTTTTTCTATCAACCTTTTAGTTCTTTACTATAAAATGTAATATGTTTAAAGAACAGTGTCAAATGCATATAAATACCACTTTCACTTTACCTATCCATGATTATATATATATTTGTAACATCCCCAGCCACCCAGGGCGAGCCATGATACCCCATAAAACACTCTTACTAAGTTCTGATACCATATTGTAGCATCCACGACCTTAGACTACTCGTCTATGCCACAAATAAACTCTTTCGGAATTGTATACCAAATACAACTTATAAATATTCTACAAATACATAGAGTCATGCAAAATATACAGTAAAAAAACACATGCAACATTCACATGCATAACCCATAAACGTAAACACATGTATAACTACACAACATGTAAATTAATCACACAGTTGATACTTATCTTTGATAGAAGACCACTAATTGCATGCAAAACTTCCACGATCCTCCTAGCCTTAGACCACACTGCTCAGAGCTCTCAAGAGTGGGTCACCCTCGAGATGGGACTAAACTCCACCAGGGTAAAGAGGTTTATAACCAGACTGAAGTTACACAGACAACAAGAAGGATTTCATCACATGAGCCAACTCAAACTAACAACCTACAGCCTCTCATTTCCCACATGTCTGTCCCACCCTAGGAAGTGTGCCCCTTCTCTGCTCAACATTCCTTCGGTTGCTCTAGTTCCCTTCCAGGGCTTAAGCAATAGGCTAGACAGGAAGTCTCAGATCATTGTAGCTACAATTGGGCTCCCTCAGGAAATCAATTCCCAACAATTCTCACCTAGAGAGAGTTTCTCACAGGCCTGAAAACCTGCCTCTTCAATCCATGGGCCTAACAACCCGCCTCTTCATACCCAAGGGCCTGGAAATCTGTTTATTCGGTCCACCTCTTAAGTTAACTAGGTACAGACTCAATTGAAAGGAAACAACAACGTTTAGGCAAGCAATAGGGCGCTGCTCATAAAAGAAAAGTTATGGGTAACGACAACAACAGTGGTTCGGGTAAGGAACAATACTGGCTCGGGCAAGGCACCACCTACAACTCCAGGAGTGTGTGATGGTTGCAGGTCGAAACTGGAGTGACTGACAAGAATCCTCCATCGCAAGAATTGTCAATATGAGGGTGAAAGGGAAGAATGTCTAAGTGAATGGGGAGAATCGGTGAAAACAAACTAATTTTCCCGACATATAACTGCATGTGCCTTGATTGACACATGGCCCTCCAGGAGCTCATTCCTCTCCACTTGTAATTCGTTCCCCTTCACATAGGAACTTAGGATAACATGAGATTTATCCATACCTTAGTATTCTAGGATTCTAGGAATAATATTATAATATTCCCTTGGAGATAAGCCCTCTAGCTTAGCCCATTTCCTAGGCTCTTAGCCCCCCCCCTTTCCCTTTCTAGTAGAGTTTAGTCCCCCATACTCTTTTATCGTGGTTGATTTACACACAACGATGTATTTTATTAATGATATGAGTGTTTACATATACAAAAATAGGCTCACTGACCTTCAACTTCTAGGCTTTCCAGCCTAATATTCACATAATCCTTCTAGCCTATAATAACCTGGCTCACTAGCTTGTAAAATATATTTACATTTACAACTGGGGATTGATCTTGGGGTGTTACATCCCCCTCCCCTTATTTATGCATTGTCTTTAGTGCAATATATACACATTTACATTTCAAAATTCTTCAAAAACCTTCATGCTTTTACTAATGGAGCTTGTTATCCACCTCGTTCTTTAATTTCAAGCACCAATTCATGTATTCATATTGCAGCTAGAAGTCATTTTCTCTATTTCATAAAGTTTCTTCGGGAAATAATTTCAACTCACTGTTCCATTTGACACACCATCGTTATGACATCTACATTTCTATAAGCACTCCTGAGTTTCCTCCTCCTTGTTGCACTCACCCTTCCAGGCTCATGTATCCCTTCACTACTACACAGTCCTTCGGCAATCCATCTTGCCAAGGATTTTACACACAAGGAGAGCACCAACTCATTACCAGAACCTCATCAAGTTTCTACATTTAAAGGGCTCCAGTGTCTCCAACAATAGTTGTTCTTCATCTGCATCACACACATGCAGCTATCATGAGAGAACATTATAAAAATTCATTTAGAAACTCAAACTAATTTCATAAGGAATTCAAATTTTTCCCAAAATATGAAATTCTATCTCATAATTTTTCATGGTTGTTGCAATAGTAGGGAAACAATCTTCCTTATTGTTTTCAACAACACCATATTGAATACCACTCTTCATGCAATGCTTCCATCTTGCATTCAACCAACATATTTTCAGTATTTCATGTACATCATACTTTCATTGCAATATGTACCAAAACCTTACAAAGTGATCTTAGAATTGTCTACACTTAACAATTCAATCACACTATCAAACAATTTATCAAAAAGAATGAATTATCATTCTCTGCATAGGAATTTTCAGCAATTATACTTTCCTTGACTGATCATATCAACACTTGGATTTGCTTGATGAGCTATTAGTTTCTCCTATCCCAACCAATCTAATTTCAACCTGACTTCCAAAATCAACTTTCATCATGCCATATTGATGCATATATGCTTACTTCTCCATGTTTGATTTATTTTGGAATAACATCTCAATGTATCCTGTCAATGCACTCATCTCTTGGGAATGTACGCAACAGTCCTTCCCATTGTTGTCACAGTTCCTCGAATGTTGTAGAAGACAGTGTATAACTTGGTTTCCATCTATTGGTACCTTTCAACTATGCATTCATGAACTTCACCCACTCTCTAAGCTTTGAGTAATTCCTCTTCTAGGAGTTTGACTGCAACATTCTAGATCTAATCTTTCCATAATATATTTTTTTATGCCTTAACCATCATTCTTTACTTACGTGCATCTTCATTTCTTTACCCTTGAAGTGATGTCCTTCATACCATGCTTTCACTGCATACTTTGATAGTAATAATGGAGGTGTTATGTCCAAATTGTAGGTCTGATCCTTGGAGATGTTACATCTTATCTCCAAAAGTACTCCTTGTTTCTCTTTATTAGAAAAATAACATTTTAACCTATCAATCTTTTAGATCAGATATTCCCACACTATATTGTCTTATATGTACATTGTTATATTTTAGAGTGAATGGATTTTCACTACATGATCTACTCTTATACCTAAATTCCATTGAGTACTCTGATTAACATGAGTGGATTTCCTATTGTGGATTCCCAAAACTTTATGGATGTACCTAGATTCATATCTTAACCTTCTTCAGTCTTGACCTTTGATCATCTTGTGGAATATTCTTGACATAACATTGTGTCCTCAAGTTTCTCAGTTCCCTCTTGATACTAGATCAGAACTCTTTCATATTCCATAAAGCTATCATTCCTTATTCCCATGATTTGCATCTCCATATGAACCTATGGTATATGCATTATCATGTATTGCAGATGGATTTTCCCACCTGGCATTCACATTTTATGTGAAAAATTGTCATATGGAATGTTTTCTTCGAACAAGAATTTCATTAGGGCTTTCCAGGTTGTTTATTTAACCCAACATATGATCCAATAACTTCTTAAAGAATCCAATGTAAAATGAAGAACTGTCTTTGTCCTTCTTTATTCTATTTGTAGACATCTCTAGCACTTTTTATGTTTTAATTGTAACCATAACATCCAAAAATAGGCATACAACAAAATTTGTTTAGCTAGAACCACAATATACAATTTTGGTAACATATGCACAATTTTTCCTTTTATGGTCACCATAAATCTTCTTTCTAACCTCCTATGATCTAATTTTCTCAATTCTCAATTATGGTTGAATACATGGAATCCTCTTTCCAATACCTTTCCAATGACTACTTGCTTGCTCAATTCTGAGTCCTGAGCTGAAAGTTATGGATATTTGAAATTGTTCTTTCTGTGATGTAATCCATGTACAATTGTTCTTCTTCCTTTGAGATGAATTAAATCTTGGACCCGTGATGGATCCTATCATAAGTTTCACATGCCTTATTACTTATTTAGGTGCAGATACATACAAATCAAAACCACACAGACTCCTTCTCGAAGCCCATTTTTGTCTTTAAAACAATTTTCGAGAACTAGTCATTTTTCTTCAGCTCTCAATCTCATATGACCATGGGCTATGACTAGGTTCTTAGCTGAAAGGCGCTTATCTGGAGCTTCGGGACTTCAGGGCTCCGGAACTTCAGGCTTCAGAGGTTCTCATAGCTTTACACTTCTCCCAAATGTCAAATTGGAAAACTCTCGGAGAGGCTCTCTGGAGCTTCGCTCTTCAGAGGTTCTTTCAACAACTTACTCCAGTTTCCCTAAATGTTGAACTGGTGAACTCCCAAACCATCACTCTCTGGAGCTTCACTACTTCAACGCTCCAAATCTTTGGGCTTCAGAGGTTCTTATATCATTACACTTTAATTTTCCCGAACGTCGAATTTCTAAATTCTCGGGCTGACACTTAGAGAGTGGGTGAAGTTCATGAGAAAATAATTGAAATGTACCAATAGATGGAAACCAAGTTATACACAGTCTTCTGCAGCAGTCGAGGAACTCTGACAACAATGGGAAGGATTGTTGAATACATTCACAAGAGATGAGTGCATTGACATGATACATTGGGATGTTAGTCCAAAAGAAATCAAACATGGAGAAGCAAGAATAGGTGCATCAATATGGCATGATGGAAGTTGATTTGGCATGTTAGGTTGAAATCAGATGAGTTAGGACAATAGAAAGTAATAGTTGATCAAGAAAATCCAAGTGTTGAGATGATCAGTAAAGGAAAGACTAAATCAATTGCTTCAATAAAGAAATTGGTGTTAAACATCCAAGGTTAATCCGAGAGCATGAATGGAAATGTAATTTAGTCATGTAGGAGTTGGATTAGAGGGATCCAAGTAATAGTGGAATGTTGAAAATTAGTATCAGCATAATATATGGATACAAGTGTGCAAAGTAGATAAGAAAGATTCTAGGATGGAGATATCAAGTCAAGAAGAACTTAAAAAAGAAATGAATTTTTGAAGAGGAATCAATAAGGAACCATGAAGAAGAAAATAGTTCTACGCTTGGTATAGAATGCAAAGGAGATGGTACCTGACAAGGATCCATATCAAGTGGCATAGATTCATGAGTGACATTCCCGGAGGTTGGATGTATCATTGGAAAGTATGATGATAAATTAAAAGTAATGTTAATTACTTCCAGTTAATTATGTGCAGTTGGCGAAGAAGACATATGCGCATCTTTATAGTATGCTAGAGATTGGCTACGCAAGTCAAGTTTGAGGCTAGGTGGCTAAGAGAAGAGAAGAGAAGATAATGGTGCATGAAACCACAAGTGCTAAAGTATTCAGCCAGGAAAGGGCTGAAGTAAGTTCAGTCCCGAAAAATAAATGGATGTCAAAGATCCAAAGTCTATAAGACAACATGATTGAAAATATAATTTGTCCAAGTGTGAGTTGGGTTATATGGATCCAGGAAATAAATGAATACTTCTAGGAACAACAAATAAAATTGATACAAGGAGAAAGAGGAAAGAGAGAATTCTTGCATGTTTGCAAGTGTTGCCACTGATGTTGTTGCATATGGAAGGAAGCAATAAAAAGTTGAAGTGTTGATTATAAGACTGATAAAAGAGGCATGGGAGCTTATATTGTCATCAACTAATCATGTAGCATCAAATTCATTTAAGAACAGTTATGCAGGTATGAGTTTTATGTACTCTTATTGCATAAATGATGAAGGGAATTTAGGTAAGAATTTCCTCAGCCGGTTTTATTTATAAAATCACATTATTATTTTAGTGGAATGCATTAATGGGAATAAGATACCACTAGGTGTGGTAAAGGATGGATGCCTTTAATAATGATCAAATCTTTTTAGATTTTGAATGCACATACTGACATAGTAGCATGTCATGTTAATTTGGGTATGAAGTGATAACCAAAGGAATAAAGGGTATGAACCTGTTATAGGAATGGATGCCAGAAAATCTAGTCATGTATAAGACCATGACATAGTTGGTTATGGAAAGGTATGGCTATGGAAAGGATACGTACCACATAAGTATCCAATGAGTTTCCTACTTCTAAATAATATTTGGACTGCAACCTTTTTTTTAACACTAATGAACACCAGGGAATTATATTCTTGGTGTAGTGTTCGAGTCGAAAAGGAAGGCATCCAAATAATTGAGAAAACAATAGGAAGTGTATGGAGAATGTGTCAAGGCATTGGCCAGATCTCCAATTTACTGACGGTGAGATACATGACTTAGATATAGAGCATTTTGAAAATCAATGCAAAGGTGCATTGAATAGATATGCATTGACAATTGCACTCATGCATAGCAAGTAGTAGAGTTGCACTCATGCATGATAGAATGGTATACTTAAATGCATTTGTTGAATGATTTTTGTGAATGCATGCATATATGTTATCTAATGGAAAATAATTATATACTAACCACTGAAATGTTACTAACTCATGGAGTTGAGAACATTTCAGGAACTGTTAGATATTGCAAGGGGAAAGTTGCAAGTCAAGTAGTCACATGAGCATTGACTACAATAATTTTTTGTTCATGAAATAGAGTAATAATTGTTAGGAAAATGAAATTATAATTACTGAAAATTCCTATGCAGAGAATGATAATTCATTCTCTTTGATACATTGTTTGATAGTGTGATTGAATTGTTAAGTGTAGACAATTTTAATATCACTTCGTAAGGTTTTGGTACATATTGCAATGAAAGTATAATGTACAGGAAATACTGAAAATCTGTTGGCTAAATTCGAGATGGAAGCATTGCAGGAAGAGTGGTATTCAATATGGTGCCATTGAAAGCAATAAGGAAGAATGTTTCCCTACTATTGCAGGAAGAGTGGTATTCAATATGGTGCCATTGAAAGCAATAAGGAAGAATGTTTCCCTACTATTGCAACAACCATGAAAAACTATGAGATAGAATTTCGTATTTTGGGGAAAATTTGAATTCCTTATGAAATTAGTTTGAGTTTCTAAACGAGTTTTTATAATGTTCTCTCATGATAACTGCATGTGTGTGATGCAGATGAATAATATTGATTAAATTTGGAACACTTGGGAAGAACAACTATTGTTGGAGACACTGGAGCCCTTTAAATGTAGAACCTTGATGAGGTTCTGGTAATGATTTGGCGCTCTCCATGTGTGTGAAAGCCTTGGAAAGATGGATCATTGAAGCACTGTGTAGAAGTGAAGGGATACTTGAGCCTGAAAGAGTGAGTGCAACAAGGAGGAGGAAACTCAAGGGTGCTTATGGCATGGTAGTTGTCATAACAAGGGTGTGTCAAATGGAATAATGAGATGCAATTCTTTCCTGAAGCAGCTCTATGGAATAGAGAACACGACTTCCAACCATAATATGAATACATGAATTGGTTCTTGAAATCAAAACACCAGGTGGATAACAAGTTTCATTAGCAAAAGCATGGAGCTTTTTGAAAATTTTTGAAATTTAAATGTGTATATATTGCACCGAGGACAATGCATAAATAAGGGGAGGGAGATGTAACACCTCAATATTGAGCCCCACTTGTAAATGTAAATATGTTTTATAGGCTGGTGAGCTAGGTTATTATAGGCCAGAAAGCTTATGTGAATATTGTTAAGGTTTAAGCTATTATCGAGTTTCATTTCATTTCATTAGATAACAATAGCATAGATAGGATAACTGAGAAATACACAATCACAAGAGACACTTCATTTATCCTAGGAAACCCTCATGGGCGATAAAACCCAGCAAAAACTTCCTTAATATAGATAGCCAATACAATGCCAAGAGATAACTTAAACAAATACAGAAAATTCTCTCCAAGAATGCGCCTCTCTCTCTGAACTTACCAGGAGGTGCACTTGGTTGAGGCGAGTACCCTGGTGTGGTTAGATTTCATAAAATCCAACTTTTACCCCTCCAAACTTGATCTGCGGATTTTTGGAATGGTGCTTCTGGTTTTCTAGTACTTTTGGTACTCTGGTTTTTTGGTACTTCTGGTACTTTGTGAAAACTAAGGTTTCACTTTTCGGGAGATCTAGCCACTGAAAATTTGCGCTGAGGGTGCCAAAGTGATCCTTGAGGAATGACACACTTTTTTAGATGGTTTTGGCGCTGAAATACTTCTCCAACAAAAAGCCTTAATTTGCATGTACGACAACAGTGACATTTTTCACTTTCTCTTGTGAAAGATGCTCTCTTTAGCTTAACTCTGATACCATGTTAAGGTTTAAGCTATTATTGAGTTTCATTTCATTTCATTATATAACAATAGCATAGATAAGATCACTGATAAAGACACAATCACAAGAAACACATCATTTATCCCGGGAAACCCTCATGGGGGAGAAAACCCAACAAAAACTTCCTTAATATAAATAGCCAATACAATGCCAAGAGATAACTCAAACAAATACAAAAAGTCCTCTCTAAGAATGCACCTCTCTCTCTTCTTTCTTCTCCAACTGCAGCTTCGAACTTATGCTTTGATGATCAAGTGAGTGTGTGTCCAAATGAGGTGCTAGCCTCTTTATTTATACAATCTGGCAGGTGACTTTTCACTGGCAGGGCCGACTTCTCAATTTTGTTGGTTATAACCACCTTTAATTAATTTTGGGGGTCGACTTCTCATTCTGCCTATTACAATTAGGGTTTGACCAATCCGCAAAAGGGGATTTGGTCATTTACAATACCTGACATAATCAATCCGCAAAAGGGGATTGATCTAATGAATAATATATCAATAATAAATAAAATACTCTTTGTAGTTACATTATTTCAACAAATATTAGGACAGAGAGCCTAGAAGTTAAAGGCCAATGATCCTATTTTTGTATATGTAAACACTCATATCATTAATAAAATACATCGTTGTGTGTAGACAAACGACGATAAAAGAGTATGGGGGACTGA